>APFE030250523.1:33846-165557 GCA_000404065.3 Pinus taeda | reverse complement strand
TAATAACTATATAAAAATAACCAAAATGTCATTTGTTGCTTATGCAGGTTTAGGAGGCCACTAGGGAATGTAAGTGCCAAAATGCCATGTGGGTCCCACGAGCTAACTAGGATGCCATGTGGCGCACTATGGGCCCCATTTTTCCCTTGCCATACCAACTTTAAATAGCTCTATCTTTTGCATACGAGCTCAGATTGATGAGCCGTTCATGCCACCACGATCAGGAGGACGAGCCCCCTCAACTGATGCCACCAAATTATCCTTTCTGCCATTTTGAATTTCGAGCCTTATCCATCCCCTTAGTGTCTTGAGTTCCTCCTGGATCAATAGACAAGAGGAAATGACCAATGGGGCATATGGAAATAGATCTCAATCATGATACATGTTTGATAAGGATGGCATAGCCATAGATTGTAGGTTCTTGGATATACCTGGCAGGAGGGGTAATGAACATAGGTTATATTCTAGTTTTGGTTCAAAGAAACATCATAGTCATCACCGCCACCATCCGTATAGGAGGAGTGAGAAGCAATACTTGACATAGGAGTTCAAGAAACCAAAGCCTCCTACACTTTATAGAGAAATGAAGAAGGAATAATATGCATAATATTGGTTTATTTTGATGAATAAGTTTTTAAAATTGCATGATTATATAGAAAATATGAAAGCCAGCATAGCTACATTTAGTCTTAAAGGTAAAGAAGACATTTGGTGGGAAGATGTGAAGAATTTCATAGGCATTCGAGAAGAGGAGCTGACATGGAGTGAATTTGAGGGACTTTTCAGGAAGAAGTATCTATCTAAAAGATACAATAATGATAGGGCAAAGGAGTTCTATGAGTTGAATATGGGATCAATGACATATGAGGAGTATACTAGTCTATTCTTGCATTTGTCGAGATATGTTCCTAGAATGAGGGGGTATCCAGTGAATTTTTCCTTTGGCTGAAGGACCAAGAAGTTTGCAGGGTACTCCCAAGAATCAACGGAGACCATGGCATCTTCCACAATCCCTTCGGGGGTCACGGTGGAGCAGTTTGCTAATTGCAGTACTGTCGAGGTCTTTCTTAAGGAACTCTGAAGGTTGAGTTTGAGCATGGTGTCCCTAGTCATCACATTAATGGTAGCCCCTAGATCAATTAGGGTGTGGGGAATTATGGTGCCATTGATGTGGACATCAACTACAGGACTCCCAGGGTCTAGATATTTCAAACATATTACTTGCCCCAACATTAGGTCAGATAGTTGTCCTATCACATTGATAGTTGGGGCATCTCTCTTGCACCTGCATGGGTGCCTGAAACACTTATATTTGATCAATTTCTTGTAGATTGGTACATCTTTTATGGCTTGGAGAAGTGGTATTTTCACACATAACTATTTAAGCTCGCCTAGAAGTTCAGTCTCTTCTAGGTTTGGATATGTGGTTCCAGTTAGTCTCTCAGGAAAGGGTGGAATGGCTTTGGGTCCACTTTCCTATTTCTCTTCCTCATCCTCCTTCAAAAGAGGTTGGCGATCTGGGAGGACCTTCCCAAATCATAGGTTGATCTCCTAAATCTCCATATCATAGGCAGGGCATGTTATCTCTCTAGTATATACCTGTTGGGCTTGTCCATTATTAGGGTTCAGGTTTGATTGAGTAGGCATCTGGGGTTGTCTCAGAGGAGCAGGAGGTAATGGTTGTGGTTGAGCAGGTGGTGGAGGAAAAATGGTGGGAGGAGAGTTGTATTGGGGCCTCCACCCTAGTTGAGGTGCATTCCACTGAGGTTGGGACTGAACATGAGAATGAAATGAATGAGCAACAGGTTGAGTATGGTATTGAGATGGATATGACCAAGGAGGGGGTGCGGACCAAGAAGGATGAGTAGGGGGACCCCAAGAAGGTATGTGAGTGGATTGGTTGGTGTTGTAATAAGTCTGGGATGTCCCTTGCATCCCCTACTGGTAAGGTCTGGATCCATGTGGCCTCTTTTGGTTTAGGAAGTAGAGTGGTTCAGTGGCTCCCTTAGCCCCTTGGTACATCGCTTTAAGTTCGGGTAAGGTTGGGCATTGGTTTGTAGGGTGGCCTTCCTCACAAATGAAACATACCTCTACTGAGTGCAAAGGACACTTGTTCCGAGGATGTTTCCTTGTACATCTGGGACAAAAGATGGCCAAAGCCCTCTCAACTTCCTCTTTTTTCTGTTTGATTCGGAAAGTATCCAGTTGCATGGCAATGGTCTGTCTCATCTCACTTCTAAGGTCTTCCATCTCATTTGCAAACTCATGTTTGGAGAAGGTGGCGCTAGCTAAAAGTTGATTCCCCCAACCTCTTTTCTAGGCTGCCCTAGAATGGTTTCTAAAAATAGTCCTTATGTCATCATGAGGTAGTTGGTAGAAGTCTCCTCCAGCCAGCAAATGGAGGGTATCTAGAAGGTCTTCAAGGATTCCTCGGAGCAAAACTAGCTTCAGAGATTCGAGGTCAAGTGTGCACCTAGCCATTTTATAACTAAGTTGGAACCTTTCTTCATAGTCTTCTAAAGATTCATCGCTTCCCATGGTCATCCGAAAGATTTCTCCCTTCATTTCCTTTGACCTACAATAATCCCGATATTTATTGTTAAAGGCTTTCTAGATTTGAGCGCAAGTTTTGGTACTATTTCCAGGTAACCCCATGAACCAGCGTACTGCTACATCCTTGAGGGTAGAGGGGAAGAGTTTCAACTTTTTCTCATCTTCTGCATAGTCATAGGTTTGACAAAGGACAACAAACTCAAACATGAAGGTATCAGGGTCTTCAGTGGTCAATCTATGGAAGTGAGGTAAGGCTGAGGGACTTATGTTTTTCATTTTTGTGTCCCCATTGGTCTCTCGAATGGGAAAGGCACCTTCTATTCTCTCCTCATCTCCTATACCGTTTCTACGTTTGGCCATGGTCTCAAGAGGAATGTTTTCTTACTCTTCTTCTGTTAGAGGATCTTCATGTATCTCTGGAGGTTCACTGCCACTGAAGAAGAGAGAAGGGTGACTCAGTGATGTGGTGGGGGTGTTGGGTAAGAATTTTCCTGAATTGTCTCTATTCCTATGAGGCATGAAATGAAATCTTTTTGGTTGATTTTTGTGTTTTCCTCTGCTTGTACCTACAAAACTGAAATTGATTGAACAACAAACTACAACTAACTAAAGTAAACTTTGCTGAAATGAAAATTTTGGAATTGAAATGAAAGCAGGAAATGACTAATCTATGCTACTGAAATGAAATTGAAGAAATGAAATTCTAATCTATGCTTGCGGAATTGAAATTACAGAATTGAAATGCTAATCTACGCCTGTAGAATTGAAATGCTAGTCTAGGAAAGTAGGAAATGTCTAATATAATTTTGCGGAAATGAAATTGCATAATGGAAATGAAACAACTACTCTACTCTTGCTGAAATAACTACTTAGCAAAAGGTTGCAGTAGAAAATAGAAGAAAAGCAGCAATCACAAATACTTTGATGTTTCCTCGGCAACAGCGCCAAAAATATGGCGAGCTCCAGTATTGCAACAATGAAGCTGCAACTCCTGGGACTGCCATCTTTACTTTTATCAACCCGGTTGTTTGTAACAAACTTGGAAGCGACGGTGCTATATGCACAAGTACTAGCTCTTACCGCAGGTTGTCACTTGATCAGCTGGCACAAGTCCTCTAGGAGATTAAGCCAACTTCTCTGAGCTCTTAGAAGAAGCTTTTAACTATGATGGATGAAAGCTAACTCAAAAGAGGCTAGTCTACTTACAGAAAGAAGATGTAAGCTAAAAGGAAATGCAAACCCTAGCAAACCCTAGTTTTACCGGCTAACCCTACTGGTGAAAGAAAAGAGATGAAAGTGGTGGAAATGGATGCCATTGAATTTTAGAAAGGTAAAATGCATGTGACTAAGCTACTTCTGAAGTAAAATTTGGAAAAAACATCTTTTTGCATTTTTGAGTGATTTTGCAGAATTATTATGCATGTGCTTTAATGATTTTTGATTGTGCAAAGGTTGATCGGCCAAAGGAAATGGAGTGGGCATTTGTAGGAGGTTGGAAAGGTGAAAAGAGTGCATAAGGGGTCCCTAGCACCCTTCCATAGAGTTTCACAATGATTAGATATTGAAATACTGCTCACGTGAACTTCTACAGGAAGTGCATGGGTTTTACAGGATGTTCTACAAGAAGATCCGAAAGAGAATTTTGGAGGGTGGATGGTGGAAAAAATGGTGGGAAAGTGGAAATTGATGTTGGTTGAGGATGAAAAGGGGTCTAGGACCTGGTAAATGAGGCTAAGGAGTGAGGAAGGTGGTTGGATTTGTTCAAGGATGGAGGGAGCAATGCTGCACAAGAATGTAGAAATTAGGGAAAATTGGAAAAGTGTGGAAAATGAAGGGAAGGAATCTTGGATTAGGGGTTGGAGTAGGTTGTATGATAAAGGAAGGATAGGCAGGGATGTATTACAAGTGTTCTGAACACCATTTTCCAAAACTGATCAAATAAAGACTAGGAAAACCAGAGATTTAGCTATTTTGACCTAATCTGACCTAAAAACCAGAAACATGATGAACATAAGTTTATAGATAGGAAATCATGCAAGATAACTATGTAAACTAAGAAAGAACAAATCTTAAACATGCAAGTACAATTGGTATCAACTTTTCCAACTAAAAATCTAACACTAGCAATTGCATGGAAAGGCAAAAACAGTGTTTTTGTGGCAGCAAGTATGCCTTGGTCTCAGCTCATGGTCCCAAGGAGGGAGACATGAGATCAAGGATTGTTTGATGGCCTTTTTGCAGATCTTTTCCTTTACCAAACTATCAAAACAAACTGAAGTATGAAAAGCTATTTTAATCATCAAAAGCAACCTAAGTAGCAAAGCAAGATCTTAACCTAAATAACAAAATTTATTCTATGAATGCAACAAAGACACATAAAAGTACACAAAGGAGGTATTGGCACTTGGGTTGGGCCCAACCCCAAGAGCTACAACCTCCTAAGAAAGCTCAAAGCTGGTACGAAGTGAAATTTATCTCCATTACTAAAAAAATAATCATGTCACAAAACTGTTTACAACAAAAGCTCGAAGATGAGCTGAAATGTAGAGCTGCACTAAAGTGCGAAAAACAAGTGTTCAATAGCTAAAATACCAAGGCTTGAAGCCTTCCTACTTATGCCCCACGAGGACTCCCAACAACCCTCCTTAACTTTAGGATCTTGGCTACTCAAAACTGTGATTAATCAGCCACTTCACAAAATCTGCTCCGCTGCCCCTTGAAAAAATCTTTTGTGGGCTGTTGAACTCCGCGTTGATGGTGGAGAACTCGAGGAAGGGGTCATTTAGTGCTGGAGACACCCTTCCTACAAATACTTAGCCTTTTTCCTTCGTATTTGGCCGTCAACTTGCTCATAAATGCTTGACATTGGTCCAAAAGATGTCCAAAAATCTGCAATAAGCACGTATTAGACTTTGTGGTCAAGTGACTATTCTCATTCATTCAATTAACATAAATATATTCAAAAGTATGCATAGAACTATGAATAATGGTGGATTAATTGAGAATAATAGGCAAAATGAGGCCAATAAGTCACCCATTTTTGGGGCTCATCAAGTAGCACCAACATCAAAGGCATCATACAGGATGAGCACTCCAGAGTTTGTGGAATTGAAGTTGCAAATTAAGGAAATTCTTGAGAAGCGATACATTAGGCCAAGTGTGTCACCTTTGGTTGCACCAATATCATTTGTGAAAAAGAAGGATGCTACTTTCAGGTTGTGTATTGACTACAGACAATTGGACAAGGTGAATATCAAGAACATCTCTCCTTTTTCATGGATTGATGACTTGTTTGATTAGCTGAAGGGATAAACAATGTTCTCAAAGATTGATTTGAGATCAGGATATCATCAAGTATGCATCAAAGAAGAGAATATGTACAAGGCTTCTTTTCAAACCAGGTATGGGAATCATCAGTTTATTGTGGTTCCTTTTGGTTTGACTAATGCTCCATCAACTTTCATGTGTTTGATGAATAGTGTCTTGCATCCCTATCTAGACAATTTTGTGATAGTATTCATTGATGACATACTGATATATTTTAAGAATGACGAAGAGCATGTAGAAAATATAGCAGCAGTGTTGGCATTGCTAAGATAGAATAAGTTGTATGCCAAACTTAGTAAGTGCAATTTATTTCAGACAAAATTTCATTACTTGGGACATGTGATTTCCAAGGAAGGTATAGTAGTGGATCCAAATGATATCAGAGCTATCATGGAGTGGGAAACTCCTAGGAATGTTGATGAGGTCAGGTCATTTATGGGATTAGATGGTTATTACAGGATATTTATCAAGAAATTATAACATATTTTGTATCCTATTACATCTTTGTAGAGGAAAGGAAATATATTTGAATGGACAGAGGAATGTGCAACTAGTTTTGAGCAGCTAAAGCAATTTCTTACAAACACTCCACTTCTAAATATTGCAGATACAGATAAAGAGTTTATGGTGTGTACAGATGCTTGCAAGAGAAGACTTGGTGGAGGCATGATGCAAGAGGGGCAAGTGGTATGCTACGAGTCAAGGAAATTGAATGAACACAAGAAAAATTATGTGACTCGTGATCTTGAGCTAGAAATGACCATTCATGCATTGAAGATGTGGAGGCGCTATATTCTTCGTAGGAGGTTCATTTTGATGAGTGATCACAGTGGGTTGAAGTACTTATCTGACCAACCTAATTTGAATGCTAGACAAGCTAGGTGGTTGGATATGCTTAGTGAGTTTTGCTTTGAGATCATGTACAGTAAGGGAAAGGAGAGCAAGTTGCAAATTCTCTTAGTAGAAGAGTACAGGTAAATCACATTGCACTTATGAGTTCATATCAGGCAAGCTTGCAAGCATGACAGGTATCAGTAGTTGAGACACAAAAAATAGCAATAGGGTATAGGTGATCAGGATGTGGATTATCATCTCACGACTGATGGTTTGGTAGGTTTGAGGGACAAGATCTATGTGCCAGACAACAGTAAGCTCAAGAAGCTTATCTTGAGGGAATTTCATGTCAAGCCATATTCAAGTCACTCAGGATATTAGAAGACTTTAACAGTTATGAAGAAGTTCTACTATAGGTTGAATCTGAAGAATGATGTGGTTGATTTCATCATAATGTGTTTCAATTATAACAGGTAAAATCATAGTGCAAGCATCCAGGTGGTTTACTGCAGCCGATTCTCATTCCAAAGAGGAAATGGGAGGTAATTTCCATGGACTTCATTATAGGTTTTTCAAGGACATCAAAATAGCATTATCCTATCATGGTTTTGGTTGATAAGTTGACCATGGTAGTTCATTTCATTGCAGTTCAGTCTTGCATGGTATTCCTAAGAAGATTGTGTTAGATAGAGATGTCAAGTTCACTTCCAGATTTTGGAAAGATTTGTTTACAGGTTTGGGAATAGAGTTAGCTTTTAGTACAACTTATCATCCACAGACAGATGGATAGATGGAGAAGATTAACAAGATTCTTGAGGACATGTTGAGAAAGTGTGTCATGCATCAACAAGGAAAGTGGGAAGAGTATCTTCCACTGGTAGAGTTTGTGTATAATAACGGGTATCAAGATTCCTTGAAGATGAATTTGTTTGACACATTTTCTGGGTAAAGCTGTAATACTCCTATCAACTATAGTGATCCTGTGAACAAGGTATTGATTGTACCAGATATGTTGGTAGAGATGGAACAATAAATGTAGGTTAATAAAAGGAATTTGAAGGTAGCACAAGATAGACATAAGTGTTATGAAGATCAACGCATGGTATTTAAGGATTTTCAGGTTGGGAAACATCCATACTTGCACATCAAGCCTAATAGGAGCTCCTTGAGGATTGGATCATGTGCCAAGATGGCACCTCAGTATTGCGAACCTTTCGAGATCCTTGAGAGGATTAGACCATTGGCCTACCGACTTGCACTACCTATGACAGTGAAAGTCCTTGTTGTTTTCCATGTTTCATTGCTTAAAATATACATGAAGGATGATGATCATATGATTTATTGGTAAGTATTACATGTAGGTTTTAACCCTGTACAGGAATCAACTACAACGAATTCTTAAAAAACAGAAATTAAACAATGCAAGAGCATAAAACATAAAACATATATAAACAGAGATTTTCCCATGGTTGGACAAACACTCCAGAGCTCTAGAAGGTTGTGGGTTGGGTTACTAGTTCCTGGAGCCCTAAATAACTTAGGTAGAGACCGATCTTGTTGGTGTCACTGATGTCCGAGTATCGAGGTGGAAGCATTGTGGTTGAGGGTTGAGGTGGTTTGGCCTCTGGATGCCCTGGCTTGGTTTTGTTTGCGTTTATTCCATGAAATCACACGTTCATGCTTAGAATATGATGTGGGGGTGATTTTCTAAAAGATATATTTGGTTCAACCCACTGTATGGTCAGGTGGTACGTGCGAGTCCCTGAATTTGTTGGTATTTTCATATGTTAATAAGAGTTATTCTTCTATTGTGATTCATGTATATTTCCAATGATTATGTTATTGATATTATGGTTGAGTTGCCATCGTTTATATGTTGGTTAGTTGCTAGTTACATGTTGGTTATGTGATGCATATTACTTATGGATCTTGACATGTTTTGAAGAATGTATGAATGGTTGATGAATGCATGGACTAAAAATTATTATTGCAGCTATTATGAGAGGGAATTGTACCTTCTTGGTTATTCTGAGATAAGTTTTAGACTTCTATGATCAGATATGCATTCATGACATGTAGCTCACATGTTCACCACATGTTTGATGAAATGGTTGTCATGGTTAGGCCTGGTTAGGTCAAGTTTTGAATATTTAGCATCGTGATTATGTTATTTATCATTATGATAAATTTCAGGTGGTTCTGGGTAGGGGTTTGGAGGCTCCCATGTAATTGTGGCTTAGATCTTATGATTGTAGGCACTAATCTCAGTAGTTTAGGTTACAACAACATGGAGCAAGGCTTGTGGGTTCAATTGGAGGCCTTCAATTGCATGCATGTAGTGTCAAGGGTGCGGTTGGGGGTCTAGGTCCCCAAAAAGCATCCCTAGCTCTATGTGTGGTCACATGGGGTGGTTCTTTGGCTCCTAAGTGTCTTGTAAGCCTTGAGGAATGTCTGTGAGTTGTCATTTATCGACCCCACTTCAATAACTAAAGTATGGAGGTCAGTCATGTCATAGTAACTCTTCATTTCATGTTTACCCTGGAAGGTCAGTGAAATTGGGTAAATGTAGGAGGGGTGGTTACAGGTTGGTACCAAAGCTCCTAGGTTCAATACTTTGATTGGATGGGAAGAATGTGTTTTTCATGCATGCATGTTAGTTGTCTGTGTGTTTTTTATGCATGTTTCATCATGGTTGTGGTTTTCCTGCATAAGGTCTATGCAACTAGTTTTATCATGTGTGAAGTCAATTGATTGTGTAGATGAGATAACCTCCCCTAAAATTCATTGAGCTATGTTAGATCATGTTTATATTTGTTTTATGTGATATGGTATTTTTTCAGGAAGAACAAGATCAACATCAATAGAAAAATGGTGGACTACATTTCATTCTCCCTACATATCAGATGAACAACATGGTATTAAGTAGTCCCCTGACATAGAGGATACATTGAGAAGTTTGAAAGAAGAGATCAAAAGTTGTAAAGTAGATAATGATAAGATCATTTAGTCATCGGAAAGACTTTCTACAACATAGGAAAGGAAAGTAGAGGTCAATGTTGTGATTCTTCAAATTCTATCAGATTTGTAGAGACAAAGACAACCAAGAATTAGTTATAGACAAGAGGAAAGGACCAATGGGGCATATGGAAATAAATCTCAATCATGATACATGTTTGACAAGGATGGCATAGTCATAGATTGTATGTTCTTGGATACACCTAGTAGGATGGGTAATGAACATGGGTTATATTCTAGTTTTGGTTCAAAGAAACATCATTGTCATCACTGTCACCATCTGTATAGGAGTGAGAAGCAATACTTGACATAGGAGTTCAAGAAAGCAAAGCCTCCTACATTTTATAGAGAAATGAAGAATGCATAATATGCAGAATATTGGTTGATTTTGATGAATAAGTTTTTAAAATTATATGATTATTTAGAAAATATGAAAGCCAAGATAGCTAATTTTAGTCTTAAAGGTACAAAATACATTTGGTGGGAATATGTGAAGAATTTCATAGGCATTCGAGACGAGGAGCTGACTTGGAGTGAGTTTGAGGGACTTTTCAGAAAGAATTATCTATCTAAAAGATACAATAATGATAGGGCAAAGGAGTTCTATGAGTTGAATATGGGATCTATCACATATGAGGAGTATACTAGTTGATTCTTGGAGTTGTTGAGATGTGTTCCTTATCTTAAGGAAGAGAAAGCATAGATTCAATTATTCATCAATGGGTTGCCAGTATCATTCAAAGAAATAATTGAGTTTAATGAGCCTAGATGACTAGAGGAAGCCATCAAAAAGTTGAAGCATTGTTATGACCAATCAAAGTGCAAGACTGAGTCTAAGCATGATTGGAAAGGTAATGAGAAGAATAAGGAAAGTGGGCTAAGAAGAGAGGAAAACCTCAAGATATAGATGATAAGGAGAATGTAGTTCCACAAAAGAAGTTCAATGCAACTGAAAAAGGATAGGCATTTCAGTCTAAGGAGCATAACAAGGTTGATGGTAGGAAGTCCTTGGAGTGTTGGACTTGTGCAAGTATCATCACAGGAGAGATTACCCACAGCATCAAGGTGGTAGACCAAAAGTTTACAGTTCTCAGGAGGCACAAACAATTGGGTATGTTGGACACATTATTCCTCTTATTTATGTAACATTGGATAATATAAAATCTAATCATTAGGCATATATTATCAATATGGAAGGCAAGCTTTGTGATCAAGTTGTTTCTATTTTGATTGACCATGGATCTACCTATAGTTATATTAGTCTTGACATGGTGGATAAGTGCTACTTGAATAAAGAAGTGCATGTAGAGTCTTGGTTGGTGCAGTTGGCTACAGGTACCAAGAAATGAGTTCATCATTGGGTGAGATCATGTGCATTTGAGTTGAATGGTATGGTTGCATCATTACATCAAAATGTACTTCCATTGGTATCATACATTATGTTGTTGGGTATGGATTATTTATACATTAACAAGACTAAGGTAGATTGCTATGAAAAGGCTATTGAGTGTTTGGATGATGATGGAGAGAAGAGGATCTTGCAAGGTAAGAGGAAGCCGACATCTGTTAGAATAGTTACAACTAGGCAGGAAAAGTGCAGTAGCAGGAAAGGGTGTTTACTGTTTTCAGTTCATATTTCTAATGATAAAGGGAAGGGTGTTCAGCATGTTGAAGTTTTTAAGAGGTATTTTTGGTTTCGAAATAGTTTCAAGATGTTTTTCCAACAGATATTTAATAGTTTCCTCCTCATAGGGAAATGGAATTTTCTATTGAGTTGATGCCAGGAGTAGCACCAACATCAAAGGCATCATACTAGATGAGCACTTCAGATTTGGTGGAATTGAAGTTGCAGATTAAGAAAATTCTTGAGAAGCGATATATTAGGCCAAGTGTGTCACCTTTGGTTGCACCAATATTGTTTGTGAAAAAGAAGGATCCTACTCTTAGGTTGTGTATTAACTACAGACAATTGAAGAAGGTGACTATCAAGATATCCTTTGTCGCAGTTGGATGACTTGTTTGATTAGCTAAAGGGATAAATAATGTTCTCAAAGACTGATTTGAGATCAGGATATCATCAAGTATTCATCAAAGAAGAGAACATGTACAAGGCTTCTTTTCAGACCAGGTATGGGCATCATGAGTTTATTGTGGTTCCTTTTGGTTTTACTAATGCTCGCACAACTTTCATTTGTTTGATGAATAGTGTCTTGCATCCCTATATAGACAATTTTGTGATAATATTCATTGATGACATACTGATATATTTTAAGAATAAGGAAGAGCATGTAGAACATATAGTTGCAGTGTTGGCATTGCGAAGAGAGAATAAGTTGTATGCCAAACTTAGTAAGTGTAGTTTATTTTGGAAAAAATTTCATTACTTGGGACATGTGGTTCCAAGGAAGGTATAACAGTGGATCCAAATGATATCAGAGCTATCATGGAGTGGGAAACTCCTAGGAATGTCGATGAGGTTAGGTCATTCATGGGATTAGAAGGTTATTACAGGATGTTCATCAAGAGCTTCTAACATATTCTCTATCCTATTACATCTTTGCAGAGGAAAGGAAATATGTTTGAATGGATAGAGGAATGTGCAACTATTTTTGAGCAGCTAAAGCAATTTCTTACAAACACTCCACTTCTAAATATTATAGATACAGATAAAGAGTTTATGGTGTGTACATATGCTTACAAGAGAAGACTTGGTGGAGGCATGATGCAAGTGGGGCAAGTGGTATGCTATGAGTCAAGGAAATTGAATGAACATGAGAAAAATTATGTGACTCATGATCTTGAGTTGGAAACGACCATTCATGCATTAAAGATGTGGAGGCACTATCTTCTTGGCAGGAGGTTCATTTTGATGAGTGATCATAGTGGGTTGAAGTACTTAATTGACCAACCTAATCTGAATGCCAGGCAAACTAGGTGGTTGGATACGCTTAGTGAGTTTTACTTTGAGATCATGTATAGTAAGGGAATGGAGAACAAGTTGCAGATGCTCTTAGTAGAAGAGTACATGTAAATCACATTGCAGTTATGAGTTCATATCAGGCAGACTTGCAGGCATGACAATAGGATGACAGGTATCAGCAGTTGAGACACAAATTATAGCAATAGGGTATAGGCGATCAGGATGTGGATTATCATCTCACGACTGATGCCTTGGTAAGATTGAGGGAAAAGATCTATGTGCCAGAAAACAGTAAGCTCAAGAAGCTTATCTTGAGGGAATTTCATGTCAAGCCATATTCAGGTCACCTGGGATAGTAAAAGACTTTAGAAGTTATGAAGAAGTTCTACTATAGGTCGAATCTGAAGAAATATGTGGTTTCTTTCATCATAATGTGTTTCGATTATCAATAGGTAAAATCATAGTGCAAGCATACAGGTGGTTTATTGTAGCCGATTCTGATTCCAGAGTGGAAATGGGAGGTAATTTCCATGGACTTCATTATAGGTTTTTCGAGGACATCGAAGTAGCATTATTCTATCATGGTTGTGGTTGATAAGTTGACCATGGTAGTTCATTTCATTGCATTTCAGTGTACGAACTCAACTAGTGACATAGCTCATATTTTCATCAGGGAGATAGTGAGGTTGCATGGTATTCCTAAGAATATTGTGTCAGATAGAGATGTCAAGTTCACTTCCAGATTTTGGAAAGAGTTGTTTATAGGTTTGGGGACAAAGTTGGCTTTTAGTACAACTTATCATCCATAGACAGATGGATAGATGGAGAAGATTAACAGGATTCTTGAGGGCATGTTGAGAATCTGTGTCATGCACCAACAACGAAAGTGGGAAGAGTATCTTCCACTGGTAGAGTTTGTGTATAATAATGGGTATCAAGATTCCTTAAAGATGAGCTTGTTTGAGGCACTTTATGGGAGAAATTGTAATACTCCTATCAACTATAGTGATCCAGTGAACAAGGTATTGATTGTACCAGATATGTTGGTAGAGATGGAACAAGAAATGTAGGTGAATAAAAGGAATTTGAAGGCACCACAAGATAGACATAAGATTTATGTTGATCAACACATGGTATTTAAGGATTTTCAGGTTGGGGAACATGCATACTTTCACATCAAGCCTAATAGAAGCTCCTTGAGGATTGGATCATGTGCCAAGATGACACCTCAGTATTGCGGACCTTTCGAGATCCTTGAGAGGATTAGACCATTGACCTATCGACTTGCACTGCCTATGACAGTGAAAGTCCATGATGTTTTCCATGTTTCATTACTTAAAATATACATGAAGGATGATGATCATATGATTGACTAGTTTGTATTACATGTAGGTTTTAACCCTGTACAAGAATCAACTACAAACGAATTCTTAAAAAACAGAAACTAAAAAGTGGTGAGAGCATAAAACATAAAACATATATACACAGATATTTTCCCATGGATCCCAAAACCGGGACTGCCAAATTGATTTTTCATTATATTCCTTTCAATGTTACAATACATATATATACATGCCGAAGAATCCACAAACCCCAATCCATTAAGCTTGGATTAGAAAATAATCGTAGTTCCCTTAACCAGATCTAGAAAATACCAAGGGCAGAAAACCATCATGCCCAAAATCATCTGTGAAATCCATGCACAAAACCATAGGTAGGTCTGCCCACCTAATATAGGGTCCAGAAGGAGAATTTTAGGGCTATTCGTGGTATTTCCACTATGATATTATGTAAATGTTGCATTGATCTTTGTTAAAAATCTCCATGGCAGCATGTGTTTTTTGTTTCATAAGTGTCATTAAACATCAAGGACAGTGTTCCCTCGAGGGGGAGGGGTTTGTAACATCCCTTGGTTGATTTCTTATGTAAATAGAAAATAATACCAAGGTCATGGGATATGTATTGCAAGCCTTTTGTTGGGTAAAACATAGTGATGGATATCGTTGGTGCTTAATAAATGCCTATGGAAATTTACAAAGGCATTGGCAAAGGCAAAGAGGCATTAATTGGCATTTTATTTATAAAAATAAAGGGAAATAGGAGAAAATGGAGATGAAGGATCACACATTTGGTTAAAATGGAAATTCAAGGAAAAATGAAGGGAAATGAAGAAAATATAGGCCTCAATGATAAAATGGCTTCTGGGTATCAGTTCATGACTTTTTTTAGTTTATCCTTGGGACCGTTTTGGGTTGAGCTATCTTCTATTCTCCCATTGTCTCATACTCTTGCACACAAAGAGAATTCTGGGAGCATGTTTGGAGCAATTTTAGCATTAAGTTGGGTTTAGAGAAAAAAGGCAAAGGAAAGAAGGAAAGCACAAGGGAACATCTGGATTAATGGCTACAAGTGGATTTCTTTGTAGGTAACACATTGCATGTATGATTTCCTTGCTAGTTTATGGATGCATGGTATATGCATGTGATTTTTTAGTTATGTGTTGTAATTGGCATGGATATTTGCTTGCATTGACATTGGCTTAGCCTTTCCTTTCCATTTCCTGGATAACGATGGTGTTATGGGTTTTTCCACTTGATTTTTTTTTGTTGGTGCTCATAATTCCTTATGGCTACGGGTTGGAACAAATGCTCTGGAAGCCCTGGGACAACTTGGGTTGAGTTACTAGTACTAGAGCCTAGGTTGGGACAAATATTCTCGAACCCTTAGTGGTATTAGTTACTAGACCCTAGAGCTGGGTTGGACAAATGCTTTAGATTACTAGAAGGTTGTGGATTGAGTTACTAGTTACTCGAGCCCTTAACAACTTAGGTAGAGATCAATATGGTTAGTGTTAATGATGTCCGACCATGGAGGTGGAATCCTTGTGGTTGAGAATTGAGGTGGTTTGGCCTCTAGAAGCCCTGGTTTGGTTGTATTTTGGTTTATTCCATGAAATACCACATTCATGGTTAGAATATGGTGTGGGGGTGATTGGTTGAAAGAGAGTTTTGGTTCAACCCAATCTATGGTCAAGTGGTACATGGAAGTCCCTGACTTGGTTGGCATTTTCATATGTTAATAAGAGATATTCTTATATTGTGATTAATGTATATTTGTAGCAATAATGTTCGCGATATTATGGTTGAGTTGCCATGGTTTCTATGTTGGTTACACGTTGGTTATGTGATTCATATTACTTATGGATCTTGACATGTTTTGATGAATGTATGAATGGTTGATGAATGCATGGATTAAAAATTGTTATTACAACTATTATGAGAGGGCATTAGACCTTCTTGGTAATTCTTAGATAAGTTTCAGACTCCTGTGATCAGATAGTATTTTCTATTAGAAGAGGATAAAACATGGAAAATTCCTCGAAGTAATTGATTTTGTTGTGGCCCACCTTATGGAAAAAGAGGGTGGGAACAACATCACCTTCAAAGCCTCCTTGTTACTCCCATCCCAATCATGATTTGGGGATCTCTCATTGAGAAGAGTATTAAGAGGTTGTCAAGTGAGTCTTCCTCCAATGAAAGAGAGAGAGTTTTAGATTTCAAATTTCATTCAGTAACCACTCTTTATACCAATTAATTTTTATCTTTTATGGACAAGACTTGAGGTGAAAATAATATGTTCATTTCCTTTAGAATGTTTTTAAAAACATTACGTCCCTTTAAAACACCTTTTCATTTGAATTTAGAAATGGTACTTGTGGGTTCAACTCAAAAAGGTATTTCATGTCAATAATCTTGATACATTCATAATTGGAAAAATTACTCCCTAGTTCCCTATTTTGTTTTGTTTTAAAATTGGATATCAGATCCCCATATAATTGGTGTAAATGTTGGGCCTAGGATTGCAGGAAGTCCTTCCTCAAGTAATGTAGCAACCCTTGGTTTATTTCCTATGTAAATAAAAAATAAGTCCAAGGTCATGGGACATGTGTTCCAAGTTGAATATTGGGTAAAACATAGTAATGGGTATCACTAGTGCTTAATAAATGGCTATGGAAATTGGCAAAGGCATTAGCAAAGAAAAAGAGACATTAGTTCGCATTTTATTTATAAACTAAGGAAAATAGGAGAAAAGGGAGATGGAGGGTCAAAAATTTGCATGAGAGGGAAATTGAAGGGAAAATGAAGGAAAATGAAGAAAATAGAGGCCTTAATGATAAAAAGGCTTATGAGGATCAGTTCATGGTTTATGTCAATTTGGTATTTTGATAGTTTTGGTTTGAGTTCTCTTCTATTCTCTCATTCCCTCATACTCTTGCACAATTACAACATTCTTGGAGAATGCTTGGAACACTTTAGCATTCACTTGGGTTTGGAGGAAAGAAGGCAAAGGAAAGCAGGAAAACACAAGGGAACAATAGGATCAATGACTACAATTTGATTGTTTTTTAGGTAACAGGTTGCATGTATGATATTTTTTGGTTTATGGAAGAATGGTATATCCATGTGATTTTTTGGTTATGTGTTATCATTGGCATGGAGATTTGTTTGGATTGACAGTGGTTTTAGCCTTGCCTTGCAATCTCTTAGATAGACATGGTGTTGTGGGTTTTCCACTTGATTGTTTTATGGTTGTGGGTTGGAACAAATGCTTTGGAGCCCTTCACTAGTATAAAATCACTAATTAATTACTAAAAAAGACTAAAATTTGCATATAAATGACTATTTTTCAATCAGTGACCAATAGTGGCTAATTTACATCCTTTTATAATTCGACCAACTTTTAGTCGTATCTAGTTTAGTCATTAATTAGTTGTCTCAATTTTATCATCTGGTAGTATATTTAGTTGTAAATTTCGGCATTAATTTAGTCATAAATTTTCACAATTAATGACCAAATACATGAAAAAATATACTACTACATGATCACCCAAGAAAACTAATTAATGACCAAAGAAATATGACCAAAATGTTGGTCGCATTATAAGATACTATATATTAGCTACTAATAGTCATATATATGCAAATTTTAGTCATTGTTTGAAACCAATTAATGACCAAAAAAACATGACTAGATTTTGGTCATGTTATAAGATATTGTAAATTAGCTACTAATAGTCGTATATATGAAAAATTTAGTCATCATTTGTAATCACAAATTTATCAGTTACAATAGTTGTTTATCTTTTTTTTTGGTAGTTTCATATTCATTATATACTCGACTAATTTAATAACTTATATTCATTTCATTTACCTTCATTAATAATCATTATAAACGACTAATTCAGTCGTATATTAATTTTATTTGTGTTCATTATTAACCAACATAAATTAATTAGTATGAATTTGTGACTAAATTAAAAAAATGCCATACAATGTGCATGTTCATCTAATATGAAAATGCAAAGTCACATATGTTAATTACAATTATGCTAAATAATATCAAATACAACTATAAATAATTTCAACCAAATGAATTATATTATATGAAATGTCAAGTATACAATATTGTTTGAATGCAACAAATTTGTTTAGAGAATGCACGACAATCTTCAACTCTTCAACTTCAACTCTCTTATTTTGTTTTTGTAGCAAACACCCTGTGCCATCCATGTCCTCCTGTTAAAGAGAATTGTGTGTTTCCTTGTATTGATCGAATAAATTTAATTGTTGTTTGGATCTTTCATGCACCTGTTGCCAAAAGTGGTTAATATCAATTTCTCTTGTTGCAAATTTTGTAGGCAAAGATTATAATATCTCATCATTGGTGGGAGCTAGCCTTTTTACTTCCATACAAATCAGTGTAGCATTATACTAATTCTCTTGGGACTTCAACAAATTCACTTCAATGCATATCTCTATAAAGTTTTTGACCATGAATTCCATTTCACCAGACATGAACTCAAAATGTTCTTGCAGCTCTGGAAAATAGCTATTTTCCTCATCTCTCAAATGCCTCTCTTCTTCAATTTTTCTAGGCAAATACTGAATGTTTTCCTTGGCTTCATTCAATTTGAATTGAAAGTCATATTTTCCCTCATCCAATAATGTTGAACACTTTCATTTTTCTCCATCCCATTTTCTAATTAAGTCAGCATAACATTATGTAAATTCAACTAGGCCCTTAAGCACTTTGCTTCATTGCTCAACTCTCTATTTTTCTGGTTCAGTAATTCCTTTTCACTGATTATCAAACCAAGTTTTGTTTGTAGCTCTACAACATTTTTGTCCAAATTTCTCTTTTCATAAATCCCCAATTGTTTATGTTCAAGTAATTCCCATGTCCTTTGCATATTCAATCTGGATTCCAATTCAATCTTTTCTGCTCTAGATTGAAATAAGAGCCTTTCGTTTTCCTTTGCAATCTCCTCAATCTGTTTCTCATAGGCATCCAATGAAGATAAAATCTTCTCCTTGTCAGTGTTCCATGCTTACTCTGCCCTTTGACTACTCTTACTTATCTCCTCATTCCCTTGTCTTGCTGCTACAATCTGTGATGTAAGCTCATCTTTTTCCAATTTCCAACCTGGACCTTGACATGTTTTGATGAATGTATGAATGGTTGATGAATGCATGGATTAAAAATTGTTATTACAACTATTATGAGAGGGCATTAGACCTTCTTGGTAATTCTTAGATAAGTTTCAGACTCCTGTGATTAGATAGTATTTTCTATTAGAAGAGGATAAAACATGGAAAATTCCCTAAAGTAATTGATTTTGTTGTAGCCCACCTTATGGAAAAGGAGGGTGGGAACAATATCACCTTCAAAGCCTGCTTGTTACTCCAATCCCAATCATGATTTGGGGATCTCTCATTGAGAAGAGTATTAAGAGGTCGTTAAGTGAGTCTTCCTCCAATGAAAGAGAGAGAGTTTTAGATTTCAAATTTCATTCAATAACCACTCTTTATACCAATTAATTTTTATCTTTTATGGACAAGACTTGAGGTGAAAATACTATGTTCATTTCCTTTAGAATGTTTTTAAAAACATTACATCCCTTTAAAACACCTTTTCCTTTGAATTTAGAAATGGTACTTGTGGGTTCAACTCAAAAAGGTATTTCATGTCAATAATCTTGATACATTCGTAATTGGAAAAATTACTCCCTAGTTGCCTATTTTGTTTTGTTTTAAAATTGGATATCAGATCCCCATATAATTGGTGGAAATGTTGGGCCTAGGATTGCAGGAAGTCCTTCCTCAAGTAATGTAGCGACCCCTAGTTGATTTCCGATTTAAATAAAAAATAAGACCAAGGTCATGGGACATGTATTCCAAGTTGAATGTTGGGTAAAACATAGTAATGGGTATCACTAGTGCTTAATAAATGGCTATGGAAATTGGCAAAGGCAATAGCAAAGAAAAAGAGACATTAGTTCGCAATTTATTTATAAACTAAAGGAAAATAGGAGAAAAGGGAGATGAAGGGTCACAAATTTTTATGAGGGAAATTGAAGGGAAAATGAAGGAAAATGAAGAAAATAGAGGCCTTAATGATAAAAAGGCTTATGAGGATCAGTTCATGGTTTATGTCAGTTTGGTATTTTGATAGTTTTGGTTTGAGTTCTCTTCTATTCTCTCATTCCCTCATACTCTTGCACAATTACAACATTCTTGGAGAATGCTTGGAACACTTTAGCAATCACTTGGGTTTGGAGGAAAGAAGGCAAAGGAAAGTAGGACAACACAAGGGAACAATAGGATCAATGACTATAATTTGATTGTTTTTTAGGTAACAGGTTGCATGTATGATATTTTTTGGTTTATGGGAGCATGGTATATGCATGTGATTGTTTGGTTATGTGTTATCATTGGCATGGAGATTTGTTTGGATTGACATTGGTTTTAGCCTTGCCTTGCAATTTCCTAGATAGACATGGTGTTGTGGGTTTTCCACTTGATTGTTTTATAGTTGGTGCTCATAATTCCTTATGGTTGTGGGTTGGAACAAATGCTTTGGAGCCCTTCACTAGTATAAAACTGCTAATTAATTACTTAAAAGACTAAAATTTGCATATAAATGACTATTTTTCAATCAGTGACCAATAATGGCTAATTTACAATCTTTTATAATGCGACCAACTTTTAGTTGTATCTAGTTTAGTCATTAATTGGTTGTCTCAATTTTATCATCTAGTAGTATACTTAGTCGTAAATTTCAGCATTAATTTAGTCATTAATTTTCACAATTAATGACCAAATACATGACAAAATATATTACTACATGTTCACCCAAGAAAACCAATTAATGACCAAAGAAATATGACCAAAATGTTGGTCGCATTATAAGATACTATAAATTAGCTACTAATAGTCATATATATGCAAATTTTAGTCATTGTTTGAAACCAATTAATGACCAAAGAAATATGACTAAATTTCGGTCGCGTTATAAGATACTGTAAATTAGCTACTAATAGTCGTATATATGCAAAATTTAGTCGTCATTTGTAATCACAAATTTATCAGTTACAATAGTCATTTATCTTTCTTTTTTTTAGTTTCATATTCATTATATACACGACTAATTTAATAACTTATATTCATTTCATTTAATTTCATTAATAATCATTATAAACGACTAATTTAGTCGTATATTAACTTTATTTGTGTTCATTATTAACCAACATAAATTAATTAGTATGATTTTATGACTAAATTAAAAAAAAATGTCATACAATGTGCATGTTCATCTAATATGAAAATGCAAAGTTACATATGTTAATTACAATTATGCTAAATAATATGAAATACATCTATAAATGATTTCAACCAAATGAATTATATTATATGAAATGTCAAGTATACAATATTTTTTGAATGCAACAAACTTTTTCAGAGAATGGACGAGAATCTTCAACTCTTCAACTTCAACTCTCTTATTTTGTTTTTGTAGCAAACACCCTATGCCATCCATCTCCTCCTGTTAAAGAGAATTGTGTGTTTCCCTGTATTGATCAAATAAATTTAATCGTTGTTTGGATCTTTCATGCACCTGTTGCCAGAAGTGGTTAATATCAATTTCCTTTGTTGCAACTATTATAGGCAAATATTATAATATCTCATCATTGGTGGGAGCTAGCCTTTTTTCTTCCATACAAATCAGTGTAGCATTATACTAATTCTCTCGGGTCTTCAACAAATTCACTTCAGTGCATAGCTCTATAAACTTTTTGACCATGTGTTATCTCAAAATCAGGCCCTGAAAGTCTGCAGACCGGGAAGACTTCAAGTAACTATTTCAAACCAATATTTTAGCTAAGGCTTAGCCTCCTTAGCCTGAGAGGGCTCTCTCAGAGGATTTAAGAATTTATGATTAGGATTAAGATGGCTAACTCTTTATGAAACAAATAGGAATGAAGCTAGTGGAATGAAAATTAACAAGCATCCATTGGGCTTATGGAGTCATATGTCATTTAGCATTAACAGTAGAATTGGCTTTGCAATAAAAACAAGGCATTTAGATTTCAATATAAACAGAGTAGACCAAACAGAAAATGACAGTTTATGAGTATGTGAAGGAAATTAGAACACTGCAAGTGATTTCTAAGTGATCAAATACTCATAATACTGTAAACCACATGAAAGGACAACAACAAGGACACATACATTGAAATCTCCTATGATTCTTGAGCAGCAGAAGCCAATACTGTATTACCAAAGAAACAGAGTTTTTACATAAGCTTAATAACAAATCTTTTTTACATAAACTTCCAACCCTTTGTACATAGCTCTTTCTCCTATTTATAGAGCTCTTCCACCTACTTGAGATTCCTCCTCAAGCATGAGGGGAACTCGAAATCTACTTCTAATGAAACCTATTCAACTTTTAACTGCCTATTAAATGTAACAAACTTCAACTAGCCTTTCCAGAGATCTAAATCAAGTAGGATTCTAACACCATGTTATGCTAATAATAGCCTTGGTTACAATGGTTCTCGTTCTTTGACATCTGGTCCCTTTTCAGTTTGGCTGTGATGGATGTTCAAGGCTCCATGTTGGTATTCCACGCCACATCTTCTCCATTTTCCTGAAACATAGGAAACTACCCTTGCGTATCGGTCTTTAGTTTGCCTTACAGTTTTCGAATCCACAGAAGCATGTCCTTCATTTTTTGATTATCCAAAATGTAACAAATGGCCACGTCCTTGATGTGCTGTCCACCTCCTTTATGTTTAAAGGCAAAAACTCCTTCAAGCTATCTTGACATATTTTGAACTGTGATAAATGTGCTCACTTTATGACAAAAATTTAAAGTTGGATTCGAATCCATATTTTCTCCACCTGTCTAAACTTGGTTGAATGTTGAAGCTTCAAATGATGCCTTGTATATATTCCCCTTTCAAAATTTCCCGCTTATGTTTCAAAATCGGTTGATTGATATTGGATTGTTTAGCTTCAGCAGTTTCGTAGCACGCTACGAAACTGTTGAGCTCTGGTCATCACCTTTAGCATTTTCGTAGTGCGCTATGAAACTGCTGAGTTGTTTCAAAAATCACAGTTTCAACCCAAAACTTTGTTATTTGAGCACTTTGTTGTTAAAACATTCTTGCAACTGTCTCAAGGCCTTCGAAAATTGAATGGGAATGTTTGGAAAAATCATACCAAGCAAAACTTATCAAAACTTTGAAATATCTCCTTACTTGAAGCGGGTTCTCTTTATGGAGATCTTTTTTGCTGGTCCAATTGAATCTTTAAGTCTTCAACTTGTTTTCTCAGTAATTTGATCCCAGACCTGAGGTTTATATTGAATTTTCTGATAAATTGAGCTTCTTTTATTGCAGGAGTAGTCGAGCTACGGAATTGAACATTAAAGTCAACCACTTCAGGAATTTTAAAAGTTTGATCTTCCCATCGAGCTTGCATTTGATTAAAATAAGCCTCCTTAGTTGCAAATTTCCTAGCAGCTTTCTTTAATCTAGCAATCTCAATGTTGGCAGATTCCAATCTTCTCTTCAAGTTTTCCACAGTGCCTTCTTTTTGAGTGGCAACTGCTTTGCCTTTATCTTTTCTTTCATGAGGTCGTGTCTCCTCCCCTGTTTCATTTGCCCATGGCGACACCTCTTGTACCTATTTGAACTTCCTTGTTATGGGTCTCCTAGGTTTGAAAACAAATTATTCAGCTTGATCATCAAACTTAAGTTTCTTTGAGGCTTTGGCCTTCTTAACCTTCTCTTTTACTGACTGTATCAAATTAGCTTGAACCAGTGGGGACTCTTCAATGTCAATTTCTTGTAATAAATCATTTAAATCTCCCTTTGAAACAGAACTTTCCTCAATAGCCACTCATTTACCCTTTTCTTTTGCCACCTGGCTCCTCGTTCTTCTTCTTTGAATTCCTTCACCTATGCTTGATTCATGTACAGTTTCCATATCCTGAATTTTCTCTTTAAGGGACTGTTGGGGTGTATCCTGAATAATCAGTGGCTTGGTGGACTCCTTTACTTGCTTTCTTGCCTTTAAATTTGAAAACCTCTTAGCTCTTGTTTCTTCTTGAGGACCTTTTGTTGAAAGATCTTTTGTAGCTAGAGGGTTGAGACCGGTCTTGCTCTTGAAACTGGACATGAATATAAATGTGTCACAGTCTCTACCTAGCCTTTGAAGTTCATGCAAAACAAGTAACTTAATCAGGCCATGGTGAAACAAAGAAGTCTCACAATCCTCTTTTCTTAATTGCACCTTGTCACACATCTCAAACTGCGGAATAAGTAAAAAGGTAGATCAATAGATGCCTTCCTTGTAAAATGCAATAGAAGTTTGAAATGGTACAAATACACCTTGTTCTATCTTCCTTCACAGGTCAAGTATTTTTGTATACAGGTGAGCAAATGTGCATAGGACTCTTTGACATAGCTCCTAGAAACAGACTTGCTCAAATCCGAGTTAACGAGTTCCTTCTTTAAAAACTCTTTGCATGGGTTCATGTCAATTTGAAATTCTTGAACCAATTTTCTTTCCCTCTTGGAATCTCTGTAACTGTGGATATCATGTCTGGTGAAACCTGCAATTCTATCATACCAACCTTTGAGTTTAATCCTGTAAAATTCAATGCAAATTCTTTAGTAACTTGTTCATGACCCCCTTGTAGCTTCTTGCAGAAGTTCCAACATCTAGCTTGTTTAAATGCCTTCTCCACCTCTCTGTTCTTCAATGTTATATCCAAACCTTCAGGCTTGTTTCTCAGACATTTGCTTGATCTGTTTTCTTTCCTTTCTACTGATCCCTCCATGAAGTTTCAGTGACCTGTAGGCAGGGAATGCTAGCGCTGTTCAAACTACAAATTCTGCCTCTCTTGAATTTTTGCCTCGCCTGATTTGTTGCCTCGCTTGATTGGATACCTCTCTTGATGACAATGTTTTCTCAATTTCAAATCTTGCAAATTATAGTTTTTAAAATTGAAATCTTGCAGATTTGTTACTCATGCAAGGCTTACAATCATCATTAAAACTTGTGCATATGTGGCTTTCCTTGGAACTTGTATTCCGTGTGTATCAACGTACCTAATGGTTGTGATAATGGAGAAGGGTGGTGGGACATGATATGTGGAGTACATGAACTGACAAAGAATGACGCAACCATAGATTAACTTAACGGACTTGACATTTAGGAAAGATTCGCTGCGAAATGCACGAATCTCTGATTTCGCAGCGCGGTCAGTTTAAATTTTGAATGATGCACTATGAAATCACCTAATAACGTATCGCGCTGTGAAAACACCTAATGGGCTTTTGTGCTGCGAAACTGCTAAACAGAGTTTATGCGCTACGAAAACAATTTAGAAAGGTTACATGCGCTACGCAATTACCTAAATGGCTTTGTGGTAGGTAATGATTTTTTTTTTAAACAAAGTAACACATGACTATGAGATCGGTGATGAATGAGGGTGACCAATGGTAGATAAGAATGCATGCTTGACTCACGACCTCCTAAGACTCAGACTCTAAGGAAAAATTGAAATCAACTTAGACTAACACTAACCTTTATCATCAATCTAGTATGAGAAATTTTGGCATTAGATTTCTTAAGTGATAACACCATGAATTCCATTTCACCAGACATGAACTCAAAATGTTTTTGTAGCTCTGCAAAATAGCTCTTTTTCTCATCTCTCAAATGCCTCACTTCTTCAATTTTTCTAAGCAAATACAGAATGTTTTCCTTGGCTTCATTCAATTTGAATTGCAAGTCAATATTTTCACTCATCCAATGACGTTGAACACTTTCATTTTTCTCCATCCCATTTTCTAACTAAGTCAGTATAGCATTGTGTAATTTCAACTAGGCCGTTAAGAACTTTGCTTCACTGCTCAACTCTCTATTTTTCTAGTTCAGTAATCCCTTTTCACAAATTATCAAACCAAGTTTTGTTTGCAGTTCTGCAACATTTTTGTCCAAATTTCCCTTTTCATAAATCTCCAATTGTTTCTATTCAAGTAATTCCCATGTCCTTTGCATATTCAATCTAGATTCCAATTCAATATTTTCTACTCTAGATTGAAATAAGATCCTTTCGTTTTCCTTTGCCATCTCCTCAATTTATTTCTCATAGGCATCCAATGAAGATAAAATCTTCTCCTTGTCATTGTTCCATGCTTACTCTTCCCTTTGACTACTCTTACTTATCTCCTCATTCCCCTGTCTTGCTGCTACAATCTGTGATGAAAGCTCATCTTTTTCCAATTTCCAACCTGTACATGCTACCTCTAATTCTGCATATATCACCTTAATTTTACCACTCAATTTCAAAACAACAGATTTTGGATTTCTCATATCACAAACCAACACTGTGCAATCCTTTTCTTTCTAAAAAATTGGCTTCTTGAATCTCTCCTCATATTCCTGCAATTGTTTAGAACAAGTAGCCCTACATTCCTCATCTCTCCTTTGACATCGTTCTCTGCATTCCTTCTCAACATTCCCAATGAAAATGTTTTCTTTAGGATCAAAGTAGCTTCCTGTAGGAGGGTAAACCACTATCTTGTCTCCTGATAAACGCTTACAAACATAATCACTTATGTCCTCTTCCAACTCTAGGGTAACACTTGAACAAAGGAATGCCGCAAGGATCTAACCTGCACTGTCTATTATTTTACAAGAATCATGTCTGTGGGTAAACCTGTCATATTGTATCTTTTTGTAACTTCGTGGCTAGGCATTGTACCAAAAGCTCTATTAACATTCGTTATGGGCATATCCATGTAAGCATGTATACCTTTCTCTCGAGTTTCCTTTGAAATCATGATCAACTCTTGGTCCAAGGCCATATCTAGACCATAATCTTGGCCCTAAACACAATATTGAGCAACTTCTGTGCAAATCTCCACTGCAGGCCAAAGTAGCAAAGAAAGATTGAAATTTTCAAGCTTCTCATTATTTTCTATAACCTCTTCACCCATATCTAGCATATATGCATGGTCGACCATATCCTTTACAATTTTGAAACCCATCTCAAGCATAAGTTCACAAACCTCTTCAGTAAGCATGAAGAATAATTGATGACATGTTCTAGTTCTCTTGCAAAATTTTCCCTTAAAATAGGATCCTCAGTAGAAATATCTAATAGAAATGTGCTTTTGCGACATTTGCACATCATGAAGCAACCTAGACTGATAAGGGGTGATGTACTAAAATCAAACTCTACTGCACCAAGGAGAGCAACTATGACAACATCTCTTCCTTTTCAATTGATCATATGTCTATATAACTGTACGATCAAACAAGTCATTATCCAATACTCTCATATGAGTCTCTGCTAGCCCAATTTTCCATGGCAGCCCAACATTTTTTATTGCTGTCCAGCGAGATGCTCTTGTACCACCATCATGTCCTGAAATAAATACATTATTTGCATGGACCTTTACTACACTACTTGATATCACTCCATCTCTAGATTCAGAGACCATATTTATGTTGATTCTAGCTCTTGGATTAGGACTCGGTAGCAAAATGCATCAAAATAGTTAGATACATCTTTCTCACCTTCTGTGTTGAGAATAGCAACAAGAAATACTAAAAATAACATTCACAATATTCCAATTTTAATTTGTCCTTGAATTAAAATTGAGAATTAAAATTCGAATTTAGTCTCACTAGGTGCTTGAAAAATAATCAATTAATTCATCTTGGATTAATTAGTTGGAGAAATTCAAGCTAGAAGTCTTTGTGAAGTCATGCAAGTTATCCCTTAAATTAAGGAGATTATCCCTTAATTAAGGAGATAAGGATGAGTTGTATTTGAGTTGTAATTAGTTAGCTCAGTTAACTGAGTTATGTCCAGTTAAATTAGTTCCAAACAGTTTGAGGAAATAATTGTGAGTTTAGTCAGTTAATGCATGCATGCATCAAACTGTTGTACTCTTGATAACTGAAGATTCTCTCATAAATAACTCATGCACATCTATTTAGAGAAAGACCCAGCTGAGATTAAAGACAGGGATAGGTTACTATTAGTTGCATGAGTTTTCCTATAAAGGAAACTCATCCATGCAGAAGGAACAAGGTTCCTTGAGGATTGCACAGTTTTGTAGGGTGTGAGATCAATGTGAGTGATCAGTGTTACACTTGGTAATAGTAGGATCACCCAAGAGAAACATCGCAAGGAAATAGGAGGCTCGGAGGGCTGAGGAGAAGGTTTTTGAGAAGCCTTTTTTGCCTGTGAGCATCCAGGACGATTATACTAAGAGTTGGCTAGCTGTGAGAGCTAAGGCTTTGTGTAATTCTGAGATATTTCCACCTTGTATGATAATACAGATAGCGGGGTTTTTAGCTGAGGCTTTTCCCTGAGTATTTTCTGTGCTTCATGCGCATTGATTCTTCTTCTTTTGGTTATATGTGTTCAGCTCAATCTTGCTCAATTTTAAGCTTCCACAAATTGATAGTAGAAGTAGATTATAATATTTTGCTTTAGTTATATTGCATTATCAAATTAAGCTACAGTCAAAATTTATACATGGTATCAGAGCTGTGAATAGTACAATGAGAAGGAAAATTTGAAGATTGAAGTTCGGGATTGAAGGTACAAATCGAATCCATCTCATACTTCAGGTTGGTCAATGGTATTCTATGGCTTGAGACTCGAGTATGCCTTGGATGGCAACTCAAATTACATAGCATGAAAAGATCACATGGAAGTGGTATTAGAAGACAATGGTTTGAAGGATTTCATTGATCAATAAATCCCCAAGCCAGGTGCAACTAATGCACAAGATTTGGCTGAATGGAAGAAGTGTGTGGGGAGGGTGAGACGTATCATCCTTGAGGGAGTTCGAGACCATATTGTCTTGACTCTCCATGGGAAGGAGACTCTGTTCTCAATGTTGAAGACATTGAAGGACTTATATCAAAACAATAACATCCATAGAAAGTTGGCATTAAAGGACAAGCTTCATAAAAGCAAGTGTGAAAAGGGCAACACTATTTCTACATATCTGAACAAGCTCACCACCTGCATAGATGAGCTTGGAAGTGTAGGAATAATGACATCCGATGATGATATTGTGAGTCTTTCTCTCCTCGGTCTTCCTAAGATCTGGCATAGCTACCAGGACTCAGTGAATGGAAGAGAGAAATTGCTGGATTGGGAATGACTGTGGCCAGATCTCATGTAGGAGGAGATCAAGAGGAACACATGAGATGGTTCTTTATCCAAGGATGATGAAGAAAATCTGGCCTTAGCAAGTAAGGCAAGGAAAGGGAAGGAGAAGGATTCTCATCCCAAATCGAGTTCTTCTCATGGAGGGAAGAAGGGTGACAAATCTAAAGTGAGATGCTTTAATTGTCATGAGATGGGTCATTATTCGACAAATTGCCCATCGAAGAAGTCCAAAAAGTTATCCTTGGAAGGACCTAAAGGTGAGGCATTGGCCTATCAGTTCGAAATGGACTTCACCCTCATTGCATGCATGGTGTCTTTGATGATGGGTTGTGGTTGGTTTCTTGACAATGGAGCCTCATTCCACATGACTGGCGATAAAAGTTTATTCAGTACCTTGGAGGAGAAGGACCTCAAGATGCGCATAGAGATGGGTGGCGATGAAAGGTATAGTGTTTCAAGAGTGGGCACGGTTACTTTTCAAAGGGAGCATGGAGCTTCTATCGCCTTGACAGATGTGAAGTATGTACCTGGACTGAAGAAAAATTCGGTATCAATCGCAATGTTGGAGGACAAAGGCTACGACGTTATCTTCAATAAGGGAAAGTTTTCCTTAGACACATCACCACGGGACATGTGAAACAGATCGATTCATGAGTTTAGAACCTATATGCTCTTGAGGTTCAAGATGCATGCAAAGCCTTGAGGAGCAAGGCCAATGTTAGAGACTTAGTGGTTGAGAGGGAGAGTAAATTACCTCTCAACATGCAGCACCAAAAGAAGTCTCAGACAATTGTGGAGGAGCCACAATTGAAGAAGTCAACAAAGGGTTCACATGTAGCCATACCTCCAGGTGTGAGGTGGGGTGATGTGAAGTGATAATCCCATGTAGGCTGAAATAGGGGCAGGATCCTTGAGGTACCCAAACTCATTGATTAGACCTTGCTACGGGAGCCCCAATGAGGAGTAGCAGGATTGGCTGAGTGGGTAGAGACGGATGCAGATGGAGCGACAAAGGGAGCTTGAGCATCAGAGGGTGTTTCTAGCCCAACAAGGAGGTTAGTTGGGAGATCAGTTACTTACTTCTCAATAACAGAGTTTCAGTGCAGCAGTGGGAAGCACGATGCAACAGGATGAGAAGAGGTGTAGTGCAGATGAAGTGCTGGGAGAAAGGACTAGCAACAACATGGATGCAGTAGGAGGAATCAGTGGGATTGACACAGTTAGAGATCAAAGTGACAGAGGCTAGAGCAGTCAGATACTGAAGAGTGCAGAGAAGGATTGACAACAATGTAGAAAGGTTGAGTTAGCAGAGGCACAGAGTTTTCAGTTGACAGAGGCAATAACAGTCAGAGACTTTGATGATGGATGCAGCATACTGATTCAGGTTGGATATTTTTTTTGTTTCTGGAGTTGTTGGAGAAACAACACTAGGGATAAGTATTGCATGCAGAACATTCCAAAGTTTAAGGATTGTGATCAAGTTAAATTCCTTTCTTGTTGAGAGGGAGTGTTGAGAATAGCAACAAGAAATGCTAAAAATAACAATCAGAATATTCCAATTTTATTTTGTCCTTGAATTAAAATTCGAATTTAGTCTCACCAGTTGCTTGAAAAATAATTAATTAATTCATCTTGGATTAATTAGTTGGAGAAATTCAAGCTAGAATTTTTTGTGAAGTCATGCAACAGTTATCCCTTAAATTAAGGAGATTATACCTTAATTAAGGACATAAGGATGAGTTGTATTTGAGTTGTAATTAGTTATCTCAGTTAACTGAGTTATGTCTAGTTAAATTAGTTCCAAACAATTTGAGGAACTAATTGTGAGTTCAGTTAGTTAATGTGTGCATGCATCAAACTAGTTTACTCCAGATAAATGAAGATTCTCTCATAAATAACTCTTGCATGTCTATTCAAAGAAAGACCCAGTTGAGATTAAAGATAGGGATAGGTTACTATTAGTTGCATGAGTTTTCCTATAAAGGAAACTCATCCATGCAGAAGGAACAAGGTTCCTTGAGGATTGCACAGTTTTACAGGGTGTGAGATTAGTGTGAGTGATCAGTGTTACAATTGGTAACAGTAGGATCACCCAGGAGAAATAGTGCAAGGAAATAGGAGGCTTGGAGGGCTGAGGAGAAGGTTTGTGAGAAGCCTTGTTTTCTTGTGAGCATCCAGGAGGATTGTACTAAGAGCTAGCTAGCTGTGAGAGCTAAGGATTTGTGTAATTCTGAGATATATCCATCTTGTATGATAATATAGATAGCAAGGTTTTTAGCTAAGGCTTTCCCCTGAGTATTTTCTATGTTTCATGTGCATTGATTCTTATTCTTCTAGTTATATCTGTTTAGCTCAATCTTGCTCAATTTTAAGCTTCCGCAAATTGATATTAGAAGTATATTATAGTATTTTGCTTTAGTTATATTGCATAATTAGATTAATCTATAGTTATAATTTCTACATTCTATTGTAGCAGCTACAACCACCCTCCAAAATTTTGGCCTGGAGCAATTTCAGAGCCTCCCTTGAAGAGTTTCACTTGATGACTGCACAACCCAGGTTCACTTTGTGAGCTCGTGTGAGTCTTTACATCCACCTTGCTTTTTCATTACATTCAAGTCTCTACATGTTGATGTCTAAGTCATTCTTGCGACCATGTTCTGGTTATGCTCAAAGTCTTCGCTTATTATGTGCTTATTTTGTTCGCTATGAAAGTATCTGTCGCACTCACACACGGAGTCACTTACATCATTGGTCAGTCATGTTGAACATGTGTGTCTGGATGGTTTGGGTCGTTTTGTCATCAAGTTATGTGAGTGTGTGTTCGTATGATCACCTATGCATCTTTCGATTATTCACACACTTAGTCATTTTGCTGAAGTTCTAACAACGAAACTCCACTCTGACACCCAGACCATCACCCCGTGGTCGACTTGATTGAATGTCAACCAGAAAAGCATAGAAGAACCAAGCTAGCCTATTCAAGTTGTGTTGCCAACAAGAAATGCAATCAACTCTCATGTTGGCCACCTAGACAGTCGGACCTAGCGGTCACCCCGGACTAACTTCCTTCAAAATTTGTGTAGAGGCCACTGACCTCACTGGCTCAACTGATTGAGGAAATTGTGTAGACAGGCCGGATAGACACCAAGTGCTAGTCCTTGTCTCCTTTAGAAAATTACTCATTTTTCCCAGTCAATCATTCGAATAGTCGATTCGCTGTTCATCTTAGAAATTGTGTAGAGATGATCAATAGGTAAGCCTCCCGACCTCAGTGCATTTCCTTGCTAGCAACTCATAGCAGCAGACTGCTATATCCCTCTGGGAATGGCATAGTTTCTGCTACTAGTGACTGAGAAACCAACTGGCTGTTCCCTCTGGGAATTGCGCAGTTTTGGTTTCCAGTGATCCCCACAGCCAACTGGTAGTTCCCTCTGGGAATTGTGCAGTTCTAGTTGCCAATATCCAAGGCAGTTCCCCGAGAAAACTACGCAATCCCTGCCAAGTGACCCATCATGCAGCCTGGCCTGCTCATCTGGAAAATTGCAAAAATCTGGCTATCTAGACCATGCTGATTGTTTGTTTCGAGAAATGTGCAGAACATGTTTGCCTTGCCTTCCTGCAGCCCGTATCGTCCCTCCCAAAATTTGTGCAATTTTTCCTCACAATGGAGTCAAACCTCACAGATATTCATTATCAACTTATTGCCCGTCTTCATCACTTAGTGACTCTTGCGCAGTTTTCATCAGCAGTGATTGTGGCCATCATCCTGCTTCACAATCTTGCTGCCTCTCCTGGTCACCTGCATCTAAAATGATCATGTGTCATGGTTGACTAGGCGATTTTTGGATTTGATGTCATCTCATCATGAGTGACTGTAGGTACAAGTACACCAACAAACATGGCATGACGGCGAATGGGATGAACAAAGGGAGCACATGCAGAAGGACAGGTCCACCAACAAACGAATGAACGAAGTATGCGAAGTGGGTGAACATGATGAACATGTACCTTCGCGAACATTTGAGCCTGTCAAGCCTTCTAGCGTGAAAGCAAGGAACAACATGCTAAAGCTTCATCAAGTGAACCAAGGACCATCAAATACTCCACGCACTTTTCCATGCAGAGGTGAAGCTATGATACATCATGAAGACATCCATCACCCAACAACACTGTAACTCGACATACACTCCAGTAGTAGCAATGTAACAACATTGTCATGTCAAGTCATGTCGAGTCATGCCACCCACATCTCCACTATGGGCTATGTTTTCAATCAATGTGATGTAACGTGGAAGTCCAAGAGACCCACTTGTGAATGAAAAGTCATGTAAGTCAAAAAGTCATGGAAGTCAAACAGTCATGAGGGTAGTTGAACAACCACAAGGGTTAGTTTCACCCTTGGCTATAAATATCCCCTCATTTATACATAGAAAGGAATTTTCACCTCAACTCCTCCCACATAGATAAGATAGTTTGTAATATCTTCTTTGAGGAGTAAGTAGTGGCTCCAATGCCCCACTGACGGGGTTAGTGATGTATGGTGTAACGATGTGTCTTGGAACTTTCACTTAATTCAAAAGCCTGTTAACAAGCCAACACGTTTTCACACATGTATTGTATTTGTTGTAAGACTGATCTTTAACACTTGTAATGCATGTTGCTTTAACCTGTGTTCTACATCTGAACTATTTCATTTGTTGTAATGCATAATCTATTAATGGAAATGTGTTGTATATGTTTTTAATGTTGTCATGTCCGTGTCGACTGCTCTGCCGAACATCAGACAGACTTTTCACATGAACCTCGCTATAACAACCATTGCACGTTTTTGGACTAATCAGTGGGTGTTGTATGTGTTATCTTACCTTTTTTGTTGTGACTGCCGCATCCATGTGGACTACTCCATCGGAAGCTATGTATGTCCCGTTGTGTTGTGTGTTCCTAGCCAAGTTGGGACTAATCCATTTCAATGTGGAAGTCACCTTCACCCTCTTCCCATCAAAATGAAAGAACCATTGACATGACTACACTTACACTCACCAAGAACGTGAACCTCACTTGCTAAAGACAAAGAAGACCACTCTCATGCGCTGACAAGCAAGAGTCAAAGAAGACCACCCTCCGTGATGTTTTTCGAATCGTGAAGATGTCTCCATCATGGGGGAGTTGTTCGAACTCTTGTCCACTTACATGTATGATGGTGAAGCCGAAGTGGCATAGCCTAGGTAGTTACATGACTTTATTTCCATGCTTCATGAGGAAGATGAGTTTTTTGACAAACAGGTCGTTTACTACTTGCATACACACTTTGCGAATCCCCATTTCATTGGTTGCTTAACCTACCGGCTGACAAAATGCACTCATTTGAACAATTCTGTAATCTTGTTGAAGACACTTTCTATCATTTTTATCTAGACAATCTTGACCTGAAACTGTTACAGCAATGGAAGGCTCCCCATGAATCGGTTATTAATTTTTGGCAGTGCTTCCGTGACTTGTTGTTTCAAGCTCCGAGCAGCCAGATGAAATTTTGCTATCTTTGGGACCGGTTTGATTATTGCCTTAAGAAATCTACCCATCGCAAGAAGGAGCTTGAGGTCAAGCCTTGCTCAACATTCTTCATTGATGGAGCTATGCAATATCATGTTGATGTGGTCACTGTCTCGACTGACTGTCTGCCATCCTTTCATCCAATAGCTCCAGCATTGCCCAGTGATGTTGAGGATCATTCTCACTCACTTGTTCATCTTTCACATACTCTCAACATCATTTCACTTAATTTTTGTGGAGATTTGGTTGTGAGTCCTTCGCGTTCTCATATGCATTCTATTCTATGACCTCTGTATTCGCACCCAAGTGTTCCTCTGGATGATGATGTCTTGTGTTCGTCCATTCTGAAATCTTCACTTGTTGGGAGGGAGGAACAAGCCATTGACGGAGTTGGTGTTGCACAACCAACATGTGTTGTCATTCATGAAGAGTATGAGTGCGAGCTTGAGCATCAACACTTGGCGAAGGATGACTCCCTTCCTTTTGAGCCCCCTCCGTTCTTTCCTAACATCTTTGGTGAACCTGCCATACATGATTTTGCATGTGTGTCTTCATCCACAGATGCACTCACTGTTGATCACTCGGAGGACTTGCTGGATGTTGGGCCATCATACAACAATGGAGAGGACCAATCATTCATTGAAAATCCACTTGATCATTAATATTCTCTTTATGGAAACACAGAGGGTGAACATACTTCCTTCTCATATACCCCTTTGTGTGACTCATCAAACCATAAGGATGCCAACCAACATCCTGAATTTTCTGATTTTGGTTGTATTGATCTCTTCACCTCATCATCTGATCACAATGTTGATTCACTCGTTGTTAATCCGTCTAAGCCACTGGTCTATGAAGATCCTTCTACCCCTCTGTGCGACTCATCAAACCATAAGGATGCTGACCAACATCTTGAATTTTATGATCCTGGTTGTCATGATCTCTTCACCTCATCATCTAATCACAATGTTGATTCTCTTGTTGTTAATCCGTTTAAGCCACTAGTCTGCGAAGATCCATCTATCATCGAAGTCGAAGCCCCACAGACTATCGAGGCACTTCAGCCCAAGTTGATCATTATGTTAGGCCCTCATTGTCCTGAGGTTGGTTTATCTTTTGATTAGGAAATCGTTTAAACACAAGGCTCCTCATCACTCATATATATGCACTCAAGATCAATCTAACACTCAGATTTTACTTCTTACACGTGAACTACATGATCCCATCACTCATGCATTGGAGGAATCTTACATAGCAAGCACACTTGTGCAACACAAGTGGTCTACCTTTCTCAAGTTTTCTTGCATATCACAGTTAAGGGAATGGATACACTCAACATCTACATGTAGTGTAGCGCAACACCATGGCAAGTCCACAGAGTTCATGACATGCGCTTTCACTCATTTTTGTTCTGTGGACACTTGTAAGTTTGGAGTGTGCCTGTTTTCATTGTTGTATCTTTCAAATTTTCTTGTTCGCACAACTGGGTTACTCATAGACCAAGCCTTCACCAACATGGGTCAACCAATGCGTGGTGGATGCATTGGAAATATCACTTTACGTGATTAGGCCCATGCACCATTATCTTAGGAGTAGGAGTAGTGTTTACTTTCAGTTTGCTTTCTTGTTTTGCATGTTTGTTTGTTTCCTTGCTCATGTGTTTTCTTACTCCCTTTGCTTTCGCTTTTACTTATGCTTTTACTTTGCTTTGCTTACTATTTTTGTTTAAATTTGTTTTGTTTGTTTAGTATATTAGTACACTACTATTTTTGTTTCTAGAAATAAGTGCTACCAACTATTACGTGTTGGCTTTTGAATAGAGTATGTGGATGAAATTTGAAGAGACTTGTGACACTTCAGCACTTGGCCAGTCTTGTGTCTGCCTTCTCTGTGCTTGGCTGTAATGTTCATCTGATGAAGTCCTGATGGAAATATGAACCGTCTACAAGGGAAGTTTCAGCCCAACTGTGAACCTGTGTCCACATTGTGAAACCCCGTGCATGTACTTAGCCTTCTGCTCTGTGTGTTTAAGCTCATCTAACTAGTAGAAATAGAGTGTTGTAGATCTAAACCAAGAATATTAAGATAATAGAAATAACCCAAGAATAACAGGATAGAAATAGATAGAAATGCTTCTTTATTATCAAACCCTTAAGGTAGGGCAACACCATACAATCACTCCTTAAGGAAGGAGAACACTCCACAACCCATTCATTCAAGAATACTTCTCTTCATATCTCTCCATCTGGAGTCTCTAGCCTCTATATAGGCCTCATACATACAATACCATGCATCATTACCATGGTTTCCTCATACCATCAACTAATACCATGGGCCCCTTACATTATTATTAACTACTTGTGGTCCCTTACATGACATGGGTTAACCACCTTATTTATTACTATGGCCCATCCCATTATTACATTATTACCTTGGGTACCTCCCTCGGTACCCCATATTACCCCCCTAAGTATATAACATTCCACCCCCCTTAGCATGTTTCGTCCCCGAAACATGGGAAGAACACAAATAATAAGATCTACTCAAAAGAGTAGTCCACTGATACCATGCACGTGCATCTAGCCATCCAAGAGAAAGGTGAAACCTCGATCTCGCTGGTGCCTCGCTCGCCTGAGATGGAAGTTGACGTGGCAGCTCTTATGTGTTGATGTGTAGTAGGTGGATCTTCGCTCCTTGCTATCCATCCTACGAGGGTTGTTGTCCTTGTGACTACTTGGTTTCCATCTTGATGATTGTCTTGCGGGGTGATGTGGGTGATGATATGTTGAAGTTTTAACCCACGGTGTCTTTTTCTTTAATTCACCTTGCTGTGGTGCCTGTTGTGATGTCTTCTTTTCCAATATGACTTCGACCACTGCGCCCTCATCTGATGTACCTGTAACCTTTTTTGCTTCAGCCTCTATTTGTGTTTGATTGTCGATCATCAAAGGCTCATCATCTGATATGTCAGTCCCTGGAACATCTTTTGCTTCAGCCTCCATGTACTCTACTTGTTTATTGATGGAAATATCCTATAATGTAATTTTCTTCTTTTTATACCAGAGTTTCAGGAATTTCTTCTGCACATTAATATTGATAGTACCCATAGATTCCATCCAAGGATATCCCAAAACAACATCCATATTATCCATCTTTGAAGTATAAAAATCACCATGCAACACATATCCATAGAAATCTTCAAATCCTTATACACTTGAACATCCTCATCCTCCACCTGTGTGTTTTCAATATTTTTTGAAGTAACTTGCAATTTTTTTGCCAAATTAACATGGATGAAATTATGCTTGCAACTAGGATTTATAGAAACAATGATCTTCTCTTTCTGAATCAATCCATGAACTTGCAATAAGGAGATACCAGCAGAAAATAACCCTTTAGGTTCCTTGGTTTCCTTCTTTCCTGTAAAAATAAAATCTTTGTTAGGTTGTGTGTCTGTCTGTGTGAGCTTATCCACAAGATTAGCTTTATGGTCAAAGTGGTCCATAAGAGCTTTTGTAAATTTGTCCCAAGTCAAGGGCCTTCGATAGCAACGTTGATTCCCTTGCCACCATTGCAATCTTTCATTGTCCAAGTACATTTTTCCCACACTCAGCTGAGTCTCATCATCCATGATGTAATTCAATCTAAAAAATTTCTCCATTTGTGCTAGCCATTTGGTTGGATGAGAGCCATCAAATTGATACAAGTCCCTCAAATTCAGATCTAGGTCCGCCATTTCACAAAAATTGGCGAAAATTTGAAATGGTCACAATTCCGTCAATATTGCTTAGAATCCCTATTATGACATATTTTTTGAAATGGAACAACCATTCTGCATCTGCCTATGTGATATAAATCTTGATTCAGGCACTAGAATTTCAGATCTACACTACAACTCTCCCGCCGTCACCAAAATTTATGCAAAAAAGAGCTGATTTTAAATCATCGATATCTCCCTCATCCGGACTCCGATTCAACTGATTGTTTTTTTTAAATTGGGTATTTTTTTACAAAGAATCCAGAGCTACAATTAGATTTTGTAGATCTTGCACCAGGACGTCCAGATATGCGCTGCAAACTCGCTACCCTGAAAAATTGTCTGCAACCCCATTGATTTTTAGATCAGCGATATCTCCTTCATCCGGACACCGATTCGATCGATTGTTTTTTTGAAATCGGGTATTTTTTCACATAGAATCCAGATTTGCAATTATATTTTTCAGATTTTGCACAAAAACATACAGATCTGATCTGCAAACTCGCCGCCCCCGAAATCCTGCAAAAAATAAAATAAAAATTCCCATTTTTTGCCCAAGAAAGTGCTCTGATACCACTTGTTATAGATCTAACCCATAAATATATGAAAATACAAATATACCCAAAAATAATAAGATAGAAATAGATATAAATGCTTCTTTATTGATCAAACCCTCAAGGTAGGGCAACACCATACATTCACTCCTTAAGGAAGGAGAACATTCCACAAGCCATATGCCTGTACATACAATAATCCTTGATACAATTCCTTCACCTCTCTCCATGTGGAGTCTCTAGCCTCTATATAGGCCTCATACATACAATATCATGGATCATTACCATGGTTCCCTCATACCATCGAACTAATACCATGGGCCCATTACATTATTACTAACTACTTGTGGTCCCTTACATGATATGGGTTAACCACCTTATTTTTTTCCAAAGAAAAAAGCATAACTTTTTATTAAGAAGATAAAAAGTTACATCCCTTGTTCAAAACGTTCCACCCAAAAGAGGGAACAATTATTGTTGACTCTTCCCATAGGCAATGCTGGGAAACCTGTAAAAAAGAGGGATCTGAAATCAACCTCCGCATATCCAGAACCATATTTTAAATCCGCAGACAGAGGAGCAGCTGCCGCGAAAACTTAAATAAAGTTACTTCACAGGATACAGAGCCCCACAAATACAGCTATTTAAAACATATATGAAAGAAGTACAGTGGCTTCCTTTAACAGAGGAAAAACAGACACGATAATAAAGTAATATATGACATAGTGTGAAGAAACATAGAAAGAGAAACAGGAAAGATCCGCTGCCGCAGCTTTAAAAAGCTGTTATGTTCCGCTTTCATACTGGTGCAAGAAAAATTGTGGTGGATCAGAAAATAAAATAGTAGTGCTGTAGCATGTCCACAGAAAGACAAAAAGGCCGTCACAGAGGCGGATCAAAAGGTGGTAACATGGTTGAGGAGATCTGCCCCTGATATGATTCTTCTATAGACCAATGCCCCAGATCTTGTTGTAGGCCAGATTTAGAAAGCTGGTCTGCTGTTGTATTATGTTCCCTGTAAATATGACAAATGGAGACACAAATAAAATGAGTTTTTAGAGAAACAATATCCTCAAGAAGAGACTTCAAAATCTGATTATGACACATTGATTTTCCGTTGACCCAATTTACAACATTCATGGAGTCTCCAAAAATTTGTATAGACAGTAAATTCTTTTTTAATGCCCAACACATGAGGAGACGAAGAGCAGCCAGTTCAGCATAATTGTTTGATCCTTGGCCCAGACCCACAGATGCTTTGAGAAAATGTTCTTGGGTTATATGGATGCAAATGCCAGCACTTGCCTTGTTTTCTTGAGAAGCCCCGTCGAAAAAAGCCCATGGCGAGCCCTCTTTGATTTCAGGGGGTGCATTCCTGTTATGAGTGTTTTTTTGTTCAGGAGGAGGGATAGAAGAGTATATTGCAACACATCGTGATGCAATTGCTGGAATAGGCATGACCAGGTCTTGAAAAATGCTCTTATTCCGAGCAATCCAGATGCCCCAGAAAAAGATTGGTGGGAGATTTTTGAGATTTCCGTCAGGATGGCTTTTCCACCAGTTTTCCCAAGCGACTTCTATTGGAGAAGTCCCCAATGGGCATTTATTTTTAACAGATCTGTTATCTCAGTCCATATTTTTAAAGAGATAGGACATGCTGTAAAGAGGTGGTTGATGGATTCTTCATTCTCCTTACAAAGAGGACATCTCCCTGGCCCAATGTAGAATCTAGATTGGAGAATGTCCCATGTAGGAATCTTCCTTCTTAACAGACACCATAGAAGAATCCTGGACTTCAGAGGACATTTTAGTTTCCATAGATTTTTTGACCACTACTCCGGAGCAGGCCATCCTTTTTTCTCCATGAGATAGTTATAGCCCTCTTTTGGAGAGTATCCTCCAGTTTTCCCATGAGCCCATATCAAATTATCTTGTTCATTTTTTAATCTAACATGGGAGCGATGGAGTTCATTGATGAGCAGAGACCATTCCTGTTGCCATCTGACATTTAACCCAAGGTCCTCTGCACTTTTCCATGCCTGTCCCCAAATGGTAGATTGACCCACTTTCTCCACTTGATTTAGAGTGTATATGCCCCTGTTATCTAACTGTGCTAGCAATCCAGGGGATAGGGCAAAAAATTCATTACATCCAACCCATGGATCTCTGCCAATTTTAACATTTCTCCCATCTCCCACTTTCCAGGCCAGTCCCTGTTCAATTACGGAAAAACCTTCAATAGTAGCCTTCCAAATTACAGAAGACTGTTTCGATTTCTTTTCCTGTGATCTGATCCAGTCCTCCAGGGGGCATGGATCGATATATTTCCTTCTGATAACCTTAGTCCAGAGATTTTCCATTGTGATGAGCCGCCAACTAGATTTAGCGGCCAAAGACAAACTGAAATCTGGAAGTCTCTTTATTCCCCATCCCCCCCAATCCTTCGGTCTTGCAATCTTGTTCCATGCCACCCATGGGAGAACTGTTTTTTCTATTGATCCAGCCCATAAAAATCTACAACATAGTCTTCTAATCTTTTCCAAAATTCCTTTTGGAATCCACGTAAGAGCAGCCCAATAAACCGGAATAGCCAGTAGAACAGACTTTAGGAGGGTCAGTCTACCTGCTCTGGAGAGCCATCTGAAGCTCCAATGGGATATTCTTGCCTCTATCTTTTCTAAAAGCCAGGCCCAGTCCTATTTTTTGTATGAGTCCGGCTTTAACCAGAAGCCCAAATATTTAAAAGGAGATGTCATTGGCTGAAGCTGAAAGGGGAAAATATTGGTCATTGTGTTGCACTCTCTCCTGTTATAGCCTGCCACACAAACTTGGGATTTCCCATAGTTTAATTGCATTCCTGTAGCTTTCATAAAAAGATCAATAATATTTTTATATTCCTTTAATTCTTCATGGGAGCCATTGGAAAAAATCAAAATATCATCGACAAAGAGCAAGTGGGTAATATAGAGATTTATAGCCACCTCAATACCTTTTACCTTGTTTGTCCTTCTGGCATTGTGAATCAGTCTGCTTAGCCCTTCTGCTACAAGCAAAAAGAGGAGAGGCGATAAAGGGCACCCTTGTCTGAGACCCCTTTGACTACTGAAGAAAGGGGATGCCGCACCATTTAACAGAACTGCAAAACTTACATTTGTAATGCACCCCATGATCGAGCTTATAAAGGTGTACGAAAAGCCTAAATGAGTGAGCAACATTCTGAGATAAAGCCAGTTTATGCGATCATAAGCCTTTGAGAGGTCTATTTTCAGGACTACCCCTTTCTTCTGCTTCTGTTTTATGCTGTGAAGAACCTCTTGGGCGACTCCAATTGCCTCATGGATTTGCCTACCGTCCAAAAAACCAAATTGTTCCATCGAGATATTCCTTCATAGAATTGGAACCAGTCTGATCGCAATCACTTTAGCAATGATTTTATAGATACAGTTACATAGAGAGATGGGGCGGAAGTCTTCAAAGGATTCCGGATCATCTTTTTTGGGAATTAGAGCGATGAAGGTTGAGTTGAAGGGCTTGTAAATGACCCCCTTTGTCCTCGATTCCTCCACTACCTCTGTGATCTCAACCCCAATTTGATAAAAAAAATGAAGGAATAGTTCTATAGTCCATCCATCCGGTCTTGGGCTTTTATCCTTCCCCATACATTTCATTGCCGCCTCAACCTCCTCCTTGGTAACAGGGTAAGCTAATTCATCAGCTTGGTCCTCCTCTATGAATCTGGGAAAACATTGAGCTGTTCTCAAAACTTCAGCTATAGTCGCCTCTCCCGGGTCAGAAAAAATTCTTTGGAAATGTCTCTGACCCAAGCCCGAGAGATCTGAGAAAGTGTTTACCTCCCTACCTTCCTCATTTTTTAAGCTCCATATAGTATTTGCAGATTTTCTCCCTTTGGCATAATTATGAAAAAAACGTGTATTTTCATCTCCTGATTTAAGCCATATTGCCCGACTTTTCAGTCTCCACTCCTCTTCCTTGTCTAGAAGAATCTGATTTTGCGTTTTTTCCAATAGAAGGATTCTTTCTTTGGAGGCCTGTGAAGAATATCCATCTGCTTCCGTGCTTTCCAAAGATTTTAATTCATCCCTGATTTTAACTAGATCTTCGTTTTGTTTTTTCTGTCTTTCTTTTGCCCAGGAAATAGTAGCTTTCTTTAATCTTTTCAAATTTTCCATAAATAAGAAACTCTTGCTTTCTGAAGAAAAGCCATCAGGGTGGATCCATGTGGATGTGAAAAGGGTATTGAAGGATGGTTCAGTGAGCCAAGAGGAATTGAATTTGAAAGGGGAGGGAGGCTTTGGCGGGGGGAAAGAAAGATCCAAAAAGACCGGAAAGTGGTAAGAATTCCCAATTTCGTCAGACCATTGCCGTATCAGAGGAATTCTTGAGAGAAGACCTTCAGTAATCAGAAAACGATCCAACCTTTTTGCGATCCTTTCCTCCCCAGCTCGTCTATTTCTCCATGTAGGCTTCAAATTTATCGGAGAAGGATCGATAAGATGATGGTCTGAGAGGATCTGAAGAAAAAAGTCGGAAAGAGGGTCCTCCCTAGCTGAGGGGCCCCATGCTTCTGCTCTGCCTATAGAAAAGTTGAGATCCCCCCCCACAACCATCATGGGAACTTTCATCAGAGATTTTGCCATTAAATCTATCCAAAAAGATTCCCTCTCTTGACATGGACCGTATATATTGACAATCTGAAAGGGAATAGGAAAATCTGGGCATACTACCTCCATGCCCATTGCGTTCTTCAAACCCCACATATTTAGACGCTTGATTTTCCCATCTCTGAGGCCAATCGCAAGACCTCCCGAGTGACCCGAGGAATCAATGGCATAAAAAGACCAACCCGGCAGCAAGGATTTTAAGGCCATTTCGACCTCTTGCCCACGTCCCAAAGTTTCTTGAAGAAACAGGATGTCTGATTTGGAGGATTGTAACCAATCCTTTAAAGCCAGTTTTTTGGGCTTGCTGGCTAAACCCCTGCAATTCCATGATGATAAAGTCATTTCTTAACATGATCAGGGGGCTGTGCTGCTCTAAGAACCCCAGGGATTGAAAACTGTTTCCCATCCGCCACATCAATCTTTGCTTTTAACTTGGCTTTCGTTAGGTCTGATTTCCTGCCCCGCTTTCCTTTGGATTGCCCAATCATTGGGGTCTGACAAAGGCCGCCCAGAGCCTCATCTTTATCAAGTTTTGTCCCCATAGATCGGAGGTTATATGGACAGTGAACATTTGGAGGCGGGGGGGAAAGGGGAGGCCATTTTTTTTCACATGATAAGTTAAGAGGGCCCGGGTCCACATGCAAAACTTCAAACACAGGACAAGTTTCTGGAGGAGTAATTCCCATGGATTGGTTTACAATGTGAGACTCAGAAACTGTTTGCAAGTCATGCTTACACATATCAGATAACAAAGAATTTTGAGGAGAGGTGGGAGAAAGTGAAAAGCACTTACCTTCGTCCTCCGCGCGCGGTGGGGAAGGAACGGGAATTGGGATCCGATCTTCAGACATCTCTGCAGCCTCCGGAGTGTGTTCCTCGGCAGCGACATCCTTTATGTTCTGAGCCTCCCCTTTTTGAGCCCCCACAACCGGATCCTCGGGTTCCATGCCAGCTTCAGATGGTGGCGGTGAAACTCGCATTGCCTGGGATGTCTGTGGCTGAGTCCTCCTAAAAGCCCTCTGATCATTTGTCTTCCGAAAACGCCTCTGTCTTCGGATCAAAGAGCACCTCTTGGCAAGGTGGCCATATTCATGGCAAATATGGCATCGAAAAGGCAAATGTTCATAGTCCAGGACTTGCACATAGATGAAATCTCTGTACTGAAGAGTTATTTCTTTTGCCAAGCCCTTACTTAAATCAATGTTTGTTAAGATTCATGCAGTTGCCCTGACCTTTGTTTCCTTGAATGATAGATCCGCCTCCATAAAAGATCCCAGTCTGTTTCCAATGGATTTGAAGAACGCCTCAGTCCATAAGAAGAAAGGGAGTCCCGGCGCCCTGACCCAGACAGGGAAAACATCCGTGTTCTCCTTAATTGCATCAAAGAGAGGGGTCCAACGCTTCATCAAAACAGGAATGGTCCCGATACACCAATTTTTCTCCAAGACCCAATCAACTGCTTCCTTGTCTGCAAATTTGAGCATAAACCAGCCTTTAACAAGGCATTGAGCCTCAAAACACAGAGGGGTTTCCTTGATAAATTGTTCTGCTCCCCATTTCTGAAGGTCCTCAGGAGAGAACTTCCTTCCTCTAGCCCGACCTACAATTGTGCATTCTGCAACTGCAAGGGATTCATCGATTGAGACTTCCATGCCTAAAACAAGGTTCTCCCCTATAACCTGTGACCCAATTCGAAACTGTGTTTTCCTTTTTTCGCCCTTTTTGCATGTGTTTCCAGAAAGACCACGGCGCTCCTCTGTTGTGACCGGCCGCTCTATATCTCGATGTGGCGATACCACTCCATGGGGACCTTCGGACTGCGTTTGTTGTCGCTGAGGAGAAACATCACCAGGGTTTCCTGAGTTGCTGATGCCATTGATAGGGACAGCAAGAGTGCCCCGAGCCCCCTCCTTTGAACCATGGGACCCCTGGCAAACCCCAGGAAGAGGGTTTTCTGAGATTCGAGAGGCGGGTGAAAACGAAACCCTGTTCTGCGGAGAGCTGATCCCGGAGGCAGTTAAGACGATGTTGTTTTGCGCACAAACCAGGGTTTCTGGGCTTCCCAAGCCAACCGATGGAGGAAACCAGCTTATGGATGCCTTGCCCTTTAACCCCGAAGAAGATGCTTCCGTCGGCTCCTTTGGCACCACATTTGCGGCCGGCACCCTTCCGATAACTCCCTGAGATGTAGCCGGACCGTCGACAGCCGTAACCGCCCCACTTGGATGCAGGGAAGGAAGGAAATCCGCAGAGGGGAAGAAAACAGGATCAGAAATTTTTTTAACCCCAAAAAACAGTTCAAGGTTCTTTTCAGACGGGTCCTTTCCCCACATAGATAAAACATCTTCCAGAGATGGGTCGAGGTCCACTAATTCCTCGTGGTTAACCATGATTAGGGAAAGAATCTAGGAACAGTCGCCAGCGAGGACAGCGGGGTTGACCCAGAAAGCGTTTCTCTGTTCCGACAAAACGATGAGTCCGAACCGATAGCAAAGGGAATATTGTGAAAGGTAACTTCCGTCGAAAAAAAAAAAACTGGTAGTAAAATAATACCAACCCGTGACCACAGTCCGTGATGCCTCCAGCTGTCCCGGATTTGGAGAGGAGGGAGAACCGCAGACGTCTGTACCTGCAAACTGCGACGTTCTCTGTCCGTTAACCGTGACCGGTGCAGGGTTCCACCCGATACCCGCGCAGCCAAAACCCTAACTAGCCCCATCTCGAACCCTCCTCATCCCTCCCGTGGTGACCGGGTTAACCACCTTATTTATTACTATGGTCCATCCCATTATTACATTATTACCTTGGGTACCTCCCTTTGTACCCCATATTATCCCCACTAGGTATATAACAGTCCAAGTGAACAATGGTAAAAATAATGAACTCCATCACAAGACAAATAGGAATTATATTTTCCAAGTAAACAATGGTGGAAATAATGAATTTGAATTTTATATTTAGTTCTTTAATTAATAATTTTTTTAATAATAATATATTGTAATCCATAAAAAAAAGTACTCCTTATTACAATAAAAAGATTATTGATGTTACATTATCTTTAAAAATAGACTTTTTATTTATTAACTTTTGAATGCTTCCAAACTAAGCAATAAAGTCCGTAGTGACACCCTGATCATTTTTCTCATTTTGTTCTTGATGATTATATGGTCTATGTGACCTTAAGAAAGTAAGAGATTAATTGAGATTCTTTAAGATCTCATTTTATTTTTTATGATCATGATTCACTATGACCAAGATGGTTTATTGGCCTTAAGTAAGTAAGAGATTAATTGAGATTCTTTAACATTTTATTTCTATGATCGAAAAGAAGGGAATGAAGTGTACCTAGATCACCATTGTTTTATTGACTTAACAAGTCAAGAAAGTTCTTAGTGTGGTAAAGATGCTGAAAATTAGAAACGATGTGAGTAAGAGTCGTACATATTTTATATTTTGTTATTGTAAACAAATTTGACCATGTAAATGCACCTTCTCTTAAATCATTACAATAGTATGATAATGTGGCTATCCATATGTATTTTATATTAAATATTTAACTAAACAACTTATTTGAGATTAATACATTTAATTACATTAATGAATATAAATATATATATTTTTTATTAACCACAAAGCTGATAAACCCTGGTATAAATAATGAATTTGAATTTTATATTTAATTTTTAATTAATATTATTAAAAATACAAAAGCCGATTTAGATAGGCCATTGTTTCATGATGGAGGGCAGGTCGTCGACCAATAGGAATTGATCATTCAAAGAGTCTTCCGCTTCCACGGTTTCTCTTATTTTTGCTTCCTATGCAACTCAATTTCCTATATGGCTCTGATTTGCTACTTGTAGGGGTGGCACTATTGGGTCATTTCCGACAGTATGTCAGTGTTTATTCTGATGAGAATGTGTGGTTAATTTTTTTGATGCAGTTTTATTAGAAGATTTTAAGGAAAATATTCAGTTAGAGGCCAAAGAGTTGGGTGTTTGGGTTTATTTTTCATATTCGGAGATTAGAGGCAACAACCTTAAATAGGTTTTTTATCTACAAAAATTTCACAAAAAAAGGCTCCATTTTCTTCACTCCATCAGCCTACATCAACCATTGAAAACTATACTAAGCATAGTAATTAGACACAACCAAATAGACTGCTACAAATTGTTTGCAAGGAAAAAAATCAAGACAAATTGTAATAGTGGAAGAATGAAATGATATTTTTCTAAATCTCCACTTCTGAGCATGAGAAGTAAAGTACTCTCAACTTATCATTTTTGTCTTTGTTTAGTTAAAGGTCGTCTATGGTTATCGGTAGTAGACCAAATTTCCCAGATTTCTCTTTTAATTGTTTTGTTAAACAACTTTCACAGTAAAATATTTTAATATTAATAAAAATAGTAGCATTGAAATAGGCAACTCTCTTCAAAAAGCCATTCATGTAATAGGGAGGGAGAAATATCTGTGCAAAGCAAATCCAATGCACAAAAATGCTTTTATAGGGATTCCCTGCTCTTACAATATCCTTAAAATACACTTCTTATTAAAATGAAAAAATTTAGAATCTTGAAAGTTTCCAAACTACGCATTAAAGTCCGTGTAATATACATATATATAATTTTCACATCAATTTTAATCATATTCAATTGTAAAATAAAATTTGTTCAGATTGGAATGTGTCTTTAACGAATTTGTATAAAAAATTTAATCCATTTATATTTATTAAACATAAAAAAATTGTTTAAAGTTTAGATTTAATCACAACTCTCAATTTTAAAGGTTTTACTAGCGTGTATGATTTTGTTCGTAATTTTTTTAATTAAGTTTTATTTTCTTTTAATTTAATCACTTCAATTTTTTTTTTAGGATAAAAATAATATTTTTGAATTTATTTTAAATATTTTTATATTTTAAATTTTAGTAAAAAATTAGAAAAATGGTTAAGATGGTAAATATCAATGGTTAAGATTGCATAATTTAAATGCAAAATGTTTTTTCAATACATTAAATTTATTTATATATTCAAATGCAATTTAAGTTATGAAAAATTGCAATTATTTAATTTGACGATGGCAACGACGACGGTGGTGGTGGTGGTTGTTAACGTCCACGAGACCAAATTTTGGTCTATCGGACTTAAAGAAACAAATTATTTAGTTTGATTTAAGATTTTATTCCTATGCTCAAAAAGCTTGGAGAGAAGCCTCCCGAGCTCATTATAATTTTGACATCGTAAAAGGCTAGGAAGGTTAGTATTGCGACAAAGATTATGAAACTGAGATCTAATGTGGTTGTACGCGGGGCACTCTAAGAGGAAGTGGTTTTCATCCTCGATGTCCTTATCCACAGAGATGAAATCCTTTCCACCATGTGTTTTTAGGAACCGCAAGACCTGTTTCCTATGGACTCATGAGAGTCGTTCTAATCTTCGCTATATTAATTTTCTTCTTTGAGCTAGTTAAAACATAGAGATACTTTTGATCTTCTAGGGTGGGGTTGATGACCTTCTTATAATAACTTAATTTTCTTTTAGCTACTAAATCTTTCTCACACCACATTTTTTCTTGGAACTTCGAAGTAACAATATTTTTAATGTTATTAATGTTTTGCAAAACATCATTCTCGTTGATCTCCCAAAGGTTTAACTAGGCATTCGTGTCTTTATACCACCGCCACTTGAGCCTCAGGTGGTTTTGGCTGGAATTTAAAGCTAGCTTAGGAAGTCTATGATCTCCTATGTTATTGAGTTTGTGCTTGTACAACAGAAGCCTAGTCATAGCTAGGCTCTCGATGGGGGAAGGACCTACTTCTATAAGGAGAATAGGATAGGGTGTATTGCTTTTAATTTTGAGGTTATACGTTATAAAACGCTTCTGGATTTTCTCAATCTTTCTTCGGGATTCTCTAGAGATGCTGCAACACCAGACCCCACATCCATATAAGATAACAGGAGTGACTAAAGTTTCAAAGAGGAACTTCTTTTTATCCCAAATGACGAGGTTTTCCATTTTACAATTATTTTCAAGACAAAAATAATCTTTCCACCCCCCATTAATCATTTTCTCAATGCTATAGTTCCAGTTCCAGTTGAGCTTGTGATGAATATCAATTCCTAGGTACTTGTAAGAATACACTTCCTCCAAGTTATTATTGTCATATATAAAATTAGTGTAAGTGTCATTCCTGGATTTGATAATCATAACTTTTGTTTTGTCAGTGTTAACAGTCATACCCATGGTAGAGCAGAAACCCTTAAGAAGCCTAAGCTGCTTATCAAAATCAGATGGGCACCTTGTGAGAAGAACAATATCATCAACATAGAGAAGAAGGGTGATAATTACCCTATCATTTTTTTTTTAGACCAATAACCTATTTCCCTTCCCCCACTATCAAAATATATTTGTACCTACTAAAATTGAATCAAAATTACTCGAAACATACTTCTAAAGTATGTTGATACGAAAATTCATCTTTTTACTAAAAATAAAAACCTATCTTATTATATAGAAATTTTCACTTATTTATCTCTAAATTATAGTTTAGAAAACATTTTCTCAATCATTTTGATGTTTCACCTATTTTTTTTCATAAATAGCCATTTTAAATTCTCTTTACAAATTTCTAAATTAGTATTCCTTTTAAAAAATAATTAATAAAAGTGAAATGTTGTATGTGAGGTTAGGTATCTTTTGTTACTTCAAATGATAATTATATAGACAATTTTTTATATATTAATAGTCTTCATGAAGGGGAAGCCATATCAGTAACATAAGTTCAAAGCCTTAAGGTTCCTAAGACCTTATCTAAGGAGAGCATCTTATAAATAGAAACTTATTGGTTGTCTGGGGCCTTGACATATATTGACATGAGAAGGCAAAAAAGAGTATTAGTGTTGCAAGCAAAAAGACAATGAGTCATAACAACTATTAAGCATAATCTCTAAGGCAAACCTCTTTTAGAGTGAAAATAGATTTGATATTGGATCTAGGTTGCTTATGATCATTGTTCAATGAAGTCTTTTATCATTTTTTTCCTTCTTCTTCTTCTTGTATTATAAAGAAAATTTGGTTATGATCATTGTTCAGTCAAGTCTTTTACAACCCACTGTGAAAGCGATGTGTATGATGTCCATCCCTCTCAAAATACAAATAAAATATTCTCAAAATAGAAAAGTAATGTTGGATATGTTATGCATATTTAATTAGTTGTCCTTATGACCTAATATAATTTCATGTAAAGTAATTAGAAGTTAAAAAAAATTGTAAGATGTTTAAACCTTATATCACCCATTGTTTTTTGCATTCTAAAATAAGGTTGCACTTAAAGAAATTTGATCTCTCTCCCCCCATACTAGATTAGTGGTTAAGATAGATCTATGTTGGTTAAATAAAACTAAAATTTAATTTAATGATGTGTCTACTTTCATAATGTTAGTTTAATTATTATGTGGATGGTAAGTATTTAACCTCCATAGAATATTTTAAAACATTCTTAATAGCATATACAAATAAAAGACTGAGATTTATTTCCAAAGTAGTTATGCATTTTCTAGATTTTAATTAAATTGATTAATTAAAAGAAATGTCATATGAAAAGGTGTCAAATGAAATGGGTTATCATTTTTTGGGCATGTGGTGTTGATAAGCCATGGTATTGTAACAAAATTCACTTTTAGATTAAGAATTTCTATGATAAAGTGGGGTGAATGTCCATGTTAAAAATCTTGTTTGCATGCTTCTTTTAACACACACCCATTATTATTATTATTTTAAATAAAGATATAATTTAGTTAATCTTTATGATTTTTTTAAATTTTTATTTTACCAACTTGAGATGTATGATGAAGTAAGTGTTCTACAGGCCTATTGTGGATTGATTCCTCTTGGCATTTACGAACCATTTAATTTATATGGTTGGGCTAGATATTACGTGGATGTTAGGTATTTAACCTTCATAGAATATTTTAGAAAAAAATTAGTAATATACACAAATCAAAAATTGAGATCTTCAAAATACTTATGATCTTTTTGTCTTTTTAATTAAATTCATTAATTAAAAAAAAGGTCATATGAACCAGTGTCATAGGAAATGAGTTATAGTTTTTTTTTTTTTCATGTGGTATTGATAACTCATAATATTGGTCCATATTGTAACAAAACCTATTCACAAATTAAGAATCTCCATGATAAAGTGATGATGAATCTCCATAATTAAAAAACTTGTTTAGAGATATTATAATAATAATAATAATAATAATAATAATAATCCTTTAAAATATATATAATTACGTTAATTTTTATGTTTTTTAATTAAGTTGATAGGTTTGTTTATTTTGGAATAGGGATTCCATAATTCTAATTTAATTATCAATAATTATTACCGTGATAGTAGGTATTTAACCTCCATTCAATATTCTAAAATATCCTTAGTAGTATACACACATCAATGGTTGAGATTTGAGATTTATCTACAAAGTACATTTGCCCTTTGTGTCATAGGAAATGAGTTTAGTTTTTTTTATCATGTGGTAACAAAACCAATTTACAAATTGAGAATCTCTATGATAAAGTGATGAATAATAATAATAATAGTAATCATAATAATCCTTTAAAATATATATAATTAAGTTCATTTTTTTGGTTTTTTTAATTAAGTTGATAGGTTTGTCTATTTTGGAATAGGGATTCCATAATTCTAATTTAATTATCAATAATTATTACCCGGATAGTAGGTATCTAAACTCCATTTAATATTCTAAAATATTCTTTGTAGTATACACAAATCAAAGGTTGAGATTTATCTACAAAGTACCTTTGCCCTTTTTTCCTTTTTAATTAAATTGATTAATTAAAAAAATGTCATATGAACAAGTGCCATATGAAATGAGTTATGGTTTTTCCATAATATTAGCCCATGTTATTGTAACAATGCCCATTTAAGATTAAGAATCTCCATTGTAAAATGAGGGTGAATATCCATGATTAAGAATCTTATTACATATATTTTAGATATATAATTGTTTAAATTTATAAATTATTTTTATAATTAATAATAATAATAATTTAAGGTTAAGGTTATAATTTAATTTAAACTTTTACGATTTTTAAAATTTTAAGTAATATGAGATGCCAGTGTTTTGAATGCTTATCATGAAAGGATGCCTATCAAAAATTTAATACAAATTTAATTTCCTTAATTCGCAGTTTTAGCAATATGAGAATATTGATAAAATAATCTTTGATTGTTTCGCATTAATGAAAAAAACAAATTTCCCAATTATGAATAAGGAAAAAATTTAAAATATTCCTCGCTTGCTACACATTGTTCCATAATATATAATAAATATATATATTATATATATATATATTATATATATATATATATTATATAGTATAATTTAAATTGATAAAAGATAATAAGAATAGAAGTTGATGAATACAAAGATTGAATAGACTTACACTTTCAAAGTAAATCCCCCATTTACAAATTTTGTTGGGTTTCATCTATGTTTCTGTTTAGACATGAAAATTTGAAAATAAAAGAAATGACTATTTTTAATAATTTCATAAAAGTATATTAAAAACAAAACAAACAAACATCTTTAATAATTTTATAAAATATATATTAATTACAAAATGGGAAGAAAGATCGTGGTGTGAATCAAGATTGTTGGAATAATGTTGAAATGACGAGTCTATATAGAGTTGATGAGTTGTGTTTTCGTAGTTAGTGTTTGAGTCTATTTGTCATGAGTTGTGTCTTCGTAGTTGGTGTTGTGAGTTGGTGTTCCGAATTATTTGGCTCTAGAATGTCCTAGAGGTTGTCTATGGGTGCCTATATAATGGAATGGTTGTCGAAGTTGTTTGATCAATAAGAAGCATTTTCATTTTTGTACATCTCTTTGGTTCTCTAATATGGTATTAGTTACATGTCAAATTTTCTTTCTTGAATGGTGAATTAAAAGAAGAAGTATATTTTGTTAAGCCTGAAGGGTTTGTAATGGAGGGACAAGAGCATCTTGTTTGCAGGTTAAAGAAATATTTGTGTGGTTTGAAACAAGAACAAAGATCTTGGTATGTGAAAATTGATTCATTCTTTTATGAAAAAGGTTTTGTGAGAAGCAAAAGTGATCCTAACTTGTACATCAAGAAAGATGAAGATGGGAATATTTCCTTATGTTGAAGGCTCGAAAATCTTTGCCTACAACATTATAAGGGAGAGCACCCAATCGGGAACTTAGAGCAGGCCGTTTTTCGCTGAAATGGTGGTTTCGACTAATTAAATTAGGTCTAGTTACCTTCTCTCTATCTCCACTGGCTTAAAGTATGACTTTCCTCTAGTAATAGAGAAGAGACATCAGATCAGCCCTCTTGCTGATCAAGCAAGAAAGGGATCCTTAAGCTGATATGGGGCTCAACCAAGCCACAACTAAAGTTTGCTTCTTTGATAAGAGGACTTCTAGGAACGTATTAATTAATATAAATATAAACTAACACTAGAATACAAGCAAAATGATAGAAAACCTAAAGCTATATCGATTAGGGAGATGTAGATTTAACCCAATTGAGAGCAAGATAACTAATTGAATTGAGATTTAAATATTTTTGGCTTATAGTGAATATCAAGTTAACGAAGTAGTTTAATTAGTTGATATTATGATTGCCAAACATATCCTGTTCAGAGATCCTTTAACCATAATGATTGATCAATAACATTTAGGAAGTAGTTCACAAAAACGATGATGATTAGTAATCCAACAACTCAAATGATTAAACAATAATACAATGAAATAGTTCAAATAATATTATTGTTTGTTAAGACATAATTAAAAGGTTGATCTTTGAGTAAGTAGTTAAAACGAAACTAGTATTAAAACAATAGTATCTTGAATACAATTTATTAAGTCCAATTCCCTTGCTCTGATCTCCAACAGTCCTCTACAACTCATAAATTCTGCTAATGAAATAGGAGCTGCAATAGTGCAAGCTCTTCTCAGCATAAATAGTTTAGATATGTAAGAGATAAATCTCTCTATTCCTCAGATCTGAGATTAAACTCTCCTCTCCTCTACAACCCTAAATCCCTATTACAATAGTGCTTTTAGAATCTTGAATTGCAGAGTAGAGAAGGCCTTCTTCCATGATTCGATTCCCTATTACAGAGCCCAGAGATGGTATCTATACATGTTGGGAATACTAACAGTCTCCCTTGATTTTCTCAATAGATGGAAAAAATAAAGGTAAAATAGAGCTGGATTATTCATTTAGATCAAATTATGGCTGAATATGAAGGGCTAATGCTTAAGGCGATGCCCAATTTAGCTCATGCTCGAATAATACTACATTCAATTTCTTCAAAAATGATAGAAATTCCCTACCCATTTTAGATCCAGTTTCATTTGGAGCACTTCTTTTAGTGATTAGTTGTTGGATCTGTCAGTATGTATTTCATCCTAGAAGCTTCTCTGCCAATACAGGGCCAAAATTAGTCGAAATCAGGGAGAAAAACAAGCCAAAGTATAAGAAAACTATAAAATAAAAAATATGAGCCATGAGACCGAATTAAAACAAATTAAATGTCTTTTTTATTTATTTAAACATTAAAGTCGTACCAAATAGTGACACGTGGAAGCATTTGAGTGGTAACGGAGGTAAGTCGATTAGAATTTTTTATAATGTGCGCAAACAAAAAAGGCATCGATATTGGGAGGCTCCAATAGGGAGCAGATGCGATTTCACATTTTAATTGTTTTTTAAAAACTATATTGGGTCCAAATAGCGGAGGTGACTAGATTATCTGGGGTTTTATGAATGTTACCATTTAAAAGTTATGATACACATGTAGACATGATATTCTGATTAGACCATCAATAATATGCATATCGGGTCTAGATATCGGAGCTTCACAGATATTGGAAGTCTGAGGGGGAGGTGTATTGCGATATCGGTGATCAGAGAGATAACCATATCGGAGATTAAAGGGATTGGCATATCGGCAACAGAGAGAATGTAGAAGGTCCGAGCGAGAGGTTATATAGTTGATCAGAGATTAGAGGGAGTTTTGTATCAGACATCGACAATACGAGGATATCAGAGGATGGGTCAAAAGAGATATCGAAGGATCGAAGGATCGAGATATCAAAGGTTGAAGTGGCATGGATATCAGAGTATCAAGGATTTGAAATATCGGAAGTTTTAACAATGTGACACACAAAAATATCTGATATTAAAAAGTTACAGGACCCCGACATGTATTACAAAGGATTAAACTACAACCACTCGTTATAAGCCTTCGACTATGTTATATGGCCATTTTATAGTATGAAAGGCTTTACAAAAAGGAACTTTTTTAATAATAAGTGAATTGTAACCGCCAAAAAGTCCAAGCCACTTGGTTTTGTTAAATAATGAAACTATAGCCAATATATAATAAAAAAATGGTCTCAGGGGCTATTTTTGAATTAAAAGAAAAGTTAACAAACAAAATATTTAAAAACCAAGTTTGTATAATACAAAGATAATGTACATGTTACATAAATTATAAGGCCAAGCCAATGAAAATATCCAATCTTCAATTAAGTGTTGTTTTCAAACCAAACATTCAAATGAGTTTTAATAGGAAGACAATGACAACTCAAACTCATTGAAGCAATCCAAATTCAGAAAATCAGAAAGTGACATGACCAAGTTTCAATCAAAGTGTCCCCATAATGAGAATTAAGTGAATAATGGGGGGGTTGTGTTTTTACCACAACAATGGTGACACACTGGAAAGAACCAACTATTTCTGGTTAAATATAATGAACTTTAATTTACCTATAGCTTAAAAATAATGGATTTCACAAAACCATATAACACTAAAACATTTCCATGGATCTCACATAAATATATTAAGCAATATGAGTTTGAAAATATAAGTACTTAAAAGCAGACTTGAGTAAAAATCATGGATCCAAATTTTGGGAAAATTTTGTTTTTGTTTTTTTTTTAAATTACCTCTTATGAGAAATAGAAGAAGGTAGGGATAGAAGATTGTTTTTATCAAGCATATATCCATTGTTATGAATGGTCTCTGACATCACTTTGTTGCCATTGAGCTTGAACAATACCCCCGACAAAGTTGTATTTTATGCCATACAAGCCTAGCCCCACTACCAGCAAGCCTACATAACCCTGATGGGTTTACTTTAATTTCTCATGCTTCCTCTTTTGATCACCCTTTTGATAAGCATATTTTAAAGCTTTAGTTTATGATGTATCTGAGTAAAAGAGGTGGGATAGTAATAGAGACTTATGTTAATGGATACAATAATTTCATAATGTTGACTCCAAATTCTTTTCCCCCGACTATCAATCAGAGGCTTTTATAAAGTGGAGGGGTGGGAGGGATCCATTGAGTTAAACTCAGGTCAGTTCTTTCCTTGAAAAGGTAAACCCTATCACCTAGAAAGGATGTTTGTTCCTCCATGAAAAATATTTGAAGCAAGAGGGATTTATGGTTCCATAGAGATATACCTATAGTGATAAATGAAATTCACTGAAACAAAGAGAGTAAAAATTTCCCATGTATGCCAACCATTGTTGGGTGAGGAAAAGGCCTTCCACATGAATCATGGTAGAGTCACCAAAATCAAACCATAAGCAATGGAAAAAATAAAAAGAGATCTAGGCTAAAATGAAAGAAGAAAACAAAAACTCCAATCATGTCAAAAATGAGGAAAGGAGAAGCTAAAAGACAAGCCCAAATTAAATTAAAGAAACCAACAAAACAAGACTAATTATATAAAAGTCTCAACATAAGAGTAAAATAAGATAAGCATGTGAACATTCATCCTATGTTGAGATCTTAATAAATTTTATATTGCAGAGTGTTGGGCGCAAACCATCTTGGCATAGATTTTGGCAAAGACTCCAAATTGTTTGGGGCAGAGCGAGTAGTGGAGCATGCAGTGGAGCATGAAGTGGAGAATTTTAAATATACTGCACGGTGTCGTAAGGGCTTTGGTGTGGGTTGAAGCCCTCCTTCTTGTAAAAATCGTACTATTTTGTAGGGGATCAATGGTTTTGGGGCCATAGTCGCTTGTTCTAAGGAGTCCATGGTATTTTGATGATGTAACCCTACAATGTAATAGTATATATAGGCAAAAATAGTAAGAAGAGAATCATAAAATCAATCGAATTCATCCATATTAGTGTTATGGGTGAATTATTGTGATTTGTGATTTGGTAAAGAAGGTGAGGCTCCGCAGTTGAGTGTGCAGACAACGTGCAGCTTAGTGCTTAGGCCAAGAATTGTTTGTTGTTCAAAGATTTATTATATTAAGCAACAATTCTTATGGATGTAGCCCTACACTGGGGTGAACCACAATAATTTTGTGTTTTGATATGTATATTTGTTTATTATCTATTGCAGAGTAGCAGTTATTACAATTGCATTTTACTTCAACACAATGATGGTTTATGGTTTTATATGGCATGTTTAAGTGATTAATCTAATGCAGCGAAGTGATTTGTAAAGGCTAAGAATAAGAAAACATAATAATACCACATATCCTAGTCACTCAAGGTTGCAGAAAATTGGTTTTGCATCCTCCCATAATCACTTCAGGTGAGACTGTGATATGCTTATAGGTCATTTCCGAAAGTGCCAGTGATTGAGGGTTTTGTTGGTGCGCAGTATAGATCAAACCTAGGTCAGCCCAAACCAAGCCAACAAATGTTTTGTTGTCAAGACCAGGATCTGTTTGAGGGATATGTTGATGTGGTAATCATCAAAGAAATATATTCAGGACTCGATAAAACTAAAAGAGTGAGAAATTGTGGATGAAGAAGATAGAAACCCTCATTTGACACCTGAAGCTTGGTTACAAAAGTATATTTTTACAAATCAATACGACACTTTATTCTCTTATTTTCTTGTTGAGCTGTATGAGTGGATATCGAGGTTGACCGAAAGAAAGAACTGTTTTAAGGGTGAATAACCTACGGTGTGGACTGCTGAACTGATACAGTGACTCAGGAGCACTCATAATAGGATTTCAAGGGTTGTTGATTTATGGATTGATAGAATCTTGGGGTGATTCATTACAGAGTTTTTCGTAGACTCGGCGGTGTCCTACAATGAAGCGAAATGATAATTCTTCAAAGGACCGCAAGGTAAGTATCTAAAATCTCTGAAAATTGGGATTAAGACGCTTCTGTGTGAAAAGGGAGTTTTAAAGATGCCATCAGATTGCTAGTTTACTTATGTTTGGAAGAAGAGAGAATAAATCTAAGCAAGAGATTGGAGTAACATGAATTGGAAAAATATATAGAGTAGATACCAGAAATATATCTCGTGCATCAGAACCGAAGACCTTTATAGACACTGATTATATTCCTCTTTTGAGTGAATCTGAAAGTGAAAGAGAAGAAAGCCTCTCTGATAACCCCCAAGTAACTTTGCAGTATTCACCCTTCCAGCTTGAGAATTCACTGAAGTCGAAATCCAGTAATAGCCAGGCTATTTTTGGCTTCCCCCCTCCCCCTACCCTTCATACTACTCCTACCCCTACTCATCCCCCTCCCCCCCGAAGAGGAAGTATGTTTGACAATATTAAGCTACCCACTTTGAAAGGAACTAGATTGGAGGATCCATAACGGTTTTGGTTTTTATGTGAAGCTATACGTATAGAAAAGCAGATTAACAATGAGAATATAAAGAAAGTGAAACTCGTTACAACACTCCGAGATAGAGCATTGACATGGTATATGAAGTATTCAAATAATCAGATCATAACGTTTGCGGATATTAAAAGAACATTGATAAGACAGTTTACGAAGTTGAAGTCTGAGTCCCAATACATCACCCAGTTGAAAGAGATGAAATAAAAACCTACTGAGTCCGTTTGGGAGTTTGATAAGAGATTTGAGGTGTTATTGGATCAAGTAAGATTTGACATAGCTCCGCAACAACATTAAGAATGGCTTATCGGTGCATTGCTAGCACATATCAGATTGCCATTGATGAAACAAAATATAGGAAGTCAAGCCGAAGCTCTATAGATTGTAATGAAATTGGGAGCTTCACCTATAGGATATACTAATGCAGGCATGCCAAAAATTCATAATCAACTAGTGAACCTAACCCTACAGATATAAGACATCAAGAAAAGAAAATAAGTTAGAGAAGAAGTATGGTGTACGAAGTGTAGATTGGAGGGCCATTATAAAGAACAGTGCCCTATCTTTAGGGATTACATGGTTGGTGGAGAACCGAATCCATTGAATGCAAGATCCAACTTGTGGTGTGAAAAATGAAAGAATAGAGGCCAATATCATTCAAAAGACTACTACTTGTTATATAAATATTTACAGACTTCGAGGAATCTATATTGCAAATTATGTAAATCAGTAGGAAACGGTGAGAATAATTGTTGATATTAAAAAACTAATGATGGAGCATGGTGTTGATGCTTATATAATGCAAGAAAAAGAGCATGGGCATGAGAAAAATGGACAATGCAGTGGTTGTGGAGGTTACCGAGGAAGAGGTTGAGGTACTGGAGCTGGTCGAGGACGTGGACAAATCATTTGCTATAACTATGTTCAGCCAGGTCATTTTGCGAGAGATTTCCAGAATCCCACAATGACATGTAATTATTGTAAATCCTTTGACCATGTAATTGAAGAATTTCTTGTACTGATGGCGAAGATGCAAGAAAAAATGAATCAACAATCGACACAGAATATTCAAATGATGACTATTGAAAGGAGGACCGATGAATCTCGAGTTAGTATTGTCACTAGAAGTGGAGCTACGATTGATAGTGATAAAGTGGATGAAAGGAAATAATTTGAAAGTGCACGAGTCAGAAAGACTACTAAGAAAGTTCCTAATTTTTATATTCATAAAGAAAAAGTAGTATTTATGGAAGTAAAGTGAAGTTTTATGGATGTTTGACCTTCGACTTATAGTGTACAACCAAAGCCTAATCAGAAACGTAACTGCGATGTGTCATCAACTTCGATACAGAATTGAGCTCGGACACAAGATCAAGCTTCAACACAGAATCAAGATCTGACGCAAGACCAAGATTTAACAAATAAAGTAGGTATTTTAAAGACTTTTATGCAGACTTGTACGAAATTGTTAAGACATCAAAAGGATGTAGAAGCGCTTTAGGAGTTTATAGATTCCTGTGCATCCAAAGAAACACCACGTAGTGAGATGCGCACAGTCAATAATTTGCATCGACAGAAGAGAAACGGAAGAGAGATGAGGCTTGATGTGCATATAGGAGAGTATGAGATGGATCCAATTATTCTGGATCTGGGATATGATGATAATGCCTTGATGAAGTAGACATGGGAATTAATGGCTAATTTGAAGCTACAATGGTCACCTATTCAGTTAAGGATGGCAAATCAGCAAAAGATCTTCCCTCTGGGAAGATTTCCAAGTGTCACAGTGGATATTGAAGGAGTTTACACTACTGTTGATTTTGAAGTAATAAAGATCATTGATGACAGTAACCCTTATCTTGCATTGCTTGGAATTGATTGGGAATTTGAAAACATGGCCATAATTAATCTGAAGAAGAGACATACTATAGTTGAAGTAAACAATATGAGAGTAAATTTTCCCTTGGATCCATCAGAAGGGGTAAGATATAAAAAAACAGTCAAAGAAGAATATTGTGCAGCTGACATAGACAATATCTATCAAATGACAACGAACAAACATGATTGTGTTAACCCTACTACAGAGGGAAAGTTGAGTTGGGAGCGTGATAGTTCTTGTACCTCATACTTAGAAGAAGAGTTGGAGAACTAGCATAATAGGTTACATGAAGTATCCACAAGGTGTTATGCAAGAATAATCAGTTTGATGTATGATATCTGAGGTATGTAACCTGCCTTCTTATGATGGCTTAGGTGATGTAAATACTTTTCTTAATGATTATGAAGAATAAGTTCTAGAAAATCAAAGATTGTCAGCCTTGGATATATCCCTAAAAGCTACTCGTGCCAGATGGTGGAATGCTCACAAGAATAATATAGGAGGTTGGTAGGAATGTTGAAGACTAATGGGGATAAGGTTTGGACATATAGATTCAGAGATGGAGATAAAATATGATGGTGAAAATAACCCTAGGAAGCATATTTAGATATGCACTACAACATGGAAGGAGATTCCACAATAATAATGGGTACATGGATTCATTCATACATTAGAGACAATCCTTAAGAACTGGTACCTAGAAATAGAGCTTCGACATAGTACCATGAATTAGGAAGACATGGTTGATGGCTTCACATTAACATGCATCTTTTAGGATGATTTTCCATACATAGATTTGGTCCTTCAGACAGTCAAGAAGAGGATATTTGAGAATGTAACCCCACTCACATGGAAACAACCTGATTGTGCTGCACGGATAGAAAATGAATTGGAGTGTTATAACCTTACTGCATATGAATAAGAAGATCCTCACAACATTGACATAGTAGAGTCAAAAGGATAATGTGAAGTAAATGGTCCTAACCTAGAGATACGAGAAAAAATAAAGCCACTAAAGACCAAGAAGGTGAAAATAGGATTAGAGAAGGAACCCAAGTTTGCAATAATAGGAGACTACCGGGATGAGGAGACATTTAGTAAAGTTATAGAGTTAGTTCATGAATATCAAGAGCTGTTTTCCACCAAGTTTTCAGAAATGAAGGGTATAATAGGAGATCTAGGAGTCATTATATTTCCCCTTAATCCTGATGTGAAGTCGGGAAAACAAAGACCTTATAGGCTGAACCCAAAGTATAAGGAGAAAGTGAAAGTAGAGCTTGATAAGATGATAATAGTAGGAATTATTTAACCTATAGAGGAATCCGAATGGGTGAGTCCTATGGTGGTGCAAGAGAAGAAGACTCAAGGAGAAATTAGGACCTATGTTGATCTGAGAAAGTTGAATGATGCATGTTTACATGATTCCTTCCCTACCTCTTTCACAAATGTAGTGCTAGACAATGTAGGAGTTCGAGAAGCTTACTCATTTACACATGGATTCTCAGGTTATCATCAGATGAGGGTTGCACTTGAAGATCGACATAAGACCACATTTGCTACAAAATGGGGCTTATATCAATATACAACAATACCTTTTGGATTAAAAAATGCCCCTGCTATATTTTATAGGGTGGTGGTCGCAACTTTTAAGGACTACATCCACAAGTTTGTAGAGGTATATTTTCATGATTGGACAATATTTGGATTATTGAGAAAACATATTGGAAGTTCAAGACGTATGTTCGCCACATATAGACAATATCAGATCTCTTTGAACCTAAAGAAGTTTATATTTTGTGTACCTTTTGGCATATTGTTGGGACATATTATTTGTAAACAAGGACTAATGGTGGACCCTGCTAAGATTGCTATCATTGTGAACTTACCTCCACCTAAGACAGTAAGACAACTTCGCACTATGTGGGACGTACTGGGTATTACAAGAAGTTCATCAAGGGGTATGATTAGATCACTATGCCTATGGAGAAATTGTTGAAGAAGGATGTAACTTTTCAATGGAATGAAGATTGTCATAAGAGCCTCAACATATTGAAAGAAAAAATGGTAGTTGCATATATACTAGTGTTCCCTCATTGGAATAAGGAATTCCATGTCCATGTGGATGTATCTTGTATAGCTTTGGGAGTGGTATTGGCACAACTTCGTGTAGGAGAGATTGATCATCCTATAGATTTTACAAGTATAAAGTTATCTAAACCATAAAATAATTACACCACTACAGAAAGGGAAGGATTTGCCATGGTATATGCTTTGTAGAAATTTAGACACTATTTTTTGGGGTCACACTTTAAAATGTTTACAGATCAGTTTGCACTGAAGTAATTGGTTAATAAGCCTATCTTAGGAGGAGAAATTTGTAGATGGTTACTATTATTCCAGGAATATGACTTTGAGATCATTGTTAAACCAAGGAGAATAAATGCAGGATCTGATCATCTGTCAAGATTGGAAACAAGGGAAGAATCAATGATCCGAATGGAAAATGGCATCAACTCATGGTATTCATCCACCCATGGAATTTACCCATGGTATTGTAAGTGGCATCCACCCATGGTATTGTAAGTGACATCCACCCATGGTATTCATTCACCCATGAAATTGACCCGTGGTATTGTGACATACACCCATGGTATTCATTCACCCATGGAATTGACCCGTGGTATTTGTCCTTTTTCAAAATGTGACTTGTTACTTATAATATTTTTCAGTTACAATACCATGGGTCAATTCCATGGGTGAATGAATACCATGGGTGGATGTCACAATACCACATGTTAATTCCATGGGTGAATGAATACCATGGGTGGATGTCACAATACCATGGGTCAATTTCATGGGTGAATGAAGACCATGGGTGGATGTCACAATACCATGGGCAAATACCATGGGTGAATGAATACCATGGGTGGATGTCACCTACAATACCATGGATGGATGCCACTTACAATACCATGGGTAAATTCCATGGGTGGATGAATACCATGGGTTGATGACATTTTCCATTCGAATCAACCAACCAAAAAGGAGGATAATCTCCCTAATGCGCATTTATTTGCAATCAGAGTGGCAGATGACCATTTTACAGATATCATTCAGTTTTTGAACATAGAAATGGATCCTTCAGGGTATACTACATAACAAAAGAAAGAATTAGTGGTTAAGGCAGATGAATTTTTATTAATAGTAGGACAATTATATAAGATGGGACCAAATGAGATACTTCGTAGATATTTTCCAGAACATGAAAGATAGATATATTTTTGAATTTTTGAATTATTTAAATATTTTTATATTTTAAATTTTAGTAAAAAATTAGAAAAATGGTTAAGATGGTAAATATCAATGGTTAAGATTACATAATTTAAATGCATAATGTTTTTTCAATACATTAAATTTATTTATATATTCAAATTGAAAAATTACAATTATTTAATTTGACGATGACCACTACGATGGTGGTGGTAGTGGTGGTTAATGTCCATTGAGACCAAATTTTGGTCTATCGGACCTAAAGAAACAAATTATTTAGTTTGATTTAAGATTTTATACCTATGCTCAAAAAGCTTGGAGAGAAGCCTCCCGAGCTCATTATAATTTTGACATCATAAAAGGCTAGGAAGGTTCGTATTGCGACAAAGATTATGAAACTGAGATCTAATGTGGTTGTACACGGGGCACTCTAAGAGGAAGTGGTTTTCATCCTCGATGTTCCTATTCTCACAGAGATGACAGATCCTTTCCATCCATGGTGTTTTAGGAACTACCCAACGACCTGTTTCACTATGGAGCCCATGAGAGTTCGTTCTAATCTTCGCTATATTAATTTTCTTCTTTGAGCTAGTTAAAATAGAGAGATACTTTTGATCTTCTAGGGTGGGGTTGATGACCTTCTTATAAAAACTTAATTTTCTTTTAGCTGCTAAATCTTTCTCACACCACATTTTTTCTTGGAACTTCGGAGTAACAATATTTTTAATGTTATTAATGTTTTGCAAAGCATCATTCTCGTTGATCTCCCAAAGGTTTAACCAGGCATTCATGTCTTTATACCACCCCCACTTGAGCCTCAGGTGGTTTTGGCTAGAATTTAAAGCCAAATTAGGAAGTCTATGATTTCCTATGTTATTGAGTTTGTGCTTGTACAACAGAAGCCTAGTCATAGCTAGGCTCTCAATCGGGGAAGGACCTACTTCTATAAGGAGAATATGATAGGGTGTATTGCTTTTAATTTTGAGGTTATACGTTATAAAACGCTTCTGGATTTTCTCAATCTTTCTTTGGGATTCTCTAGAGATGCTGCAACCCCAGACCTCACATCCATATAAGATAACAGGAGTGACTAAAGTTTCAAAGAGGAACTTCTTTTTATCCCAAATTACGAGGTTTTCCGTTTTACAATTATTTTCAAGACCAAAATAAGCTTTCCACCCCCCATTAATCCTTTTCTCAATGCTATAGTTCCAGTTCTAGTTGAGCTTGTGATGAATATCAATTCCTAGATACTTATCCTAGATACTTGTAAGAATACACTTCCTCCAAGTTATTATTGTCATATATAAAATTAGTGTAAGTGTCCTTCCTGGATTTGATAATCATAACTTTTGTTTTGTCAGTGTTAACAGTCATACCCATGGTAGAGCAGAAATCCTTAAGAAGCCTAAGCTACTTATCAAAATCAGATGGGCACCTTGTGAGAAGAACAATATCATCAACATAGAGAAGAAGGGTGATAATTACCCTATCATTTTTTTTTTAGACCAATAACCTATTTCCCTTCCCCCACTATCAAAATATATTTGTACCTACTAAAATTGAATCAAAATTACTCGAAACATACTTCTAAAGTATGTTGATACGAAAATTCATCTTTTTACTAAAAATAAAAAACCTATCTTATTATATAGAAATTTTCACTTATTTATCTCTAAATTATAGTTTAGAAAACATTTTCTCAATCATTTTGATGTTTCACCTATTTTTTTTCATAAATAGCCATTTTAAATTCTCTTTACAAATTTCTAAATTAGTATTCCTTTTAAAAAATAATTAATAAAAGTGAAATGTTTTGTGTGAGGTTAGGTATCTTTTGTTACTTCAAATGATAATTATATAGACAATTTTTTATATATTAATAGTCTTCATGAAGGGGAAGCCATATCAGTAACATAAGTTCAAAGCCTTAAGGTTCCTAAGACCTTATCTAAGGAGAGCATCTTATAAATAGAAACTTATTGGTTGTCTGGGGCCTTGACATATATTGACATGAGAAGGCAAAAAAGAGTATTAGTGTTGCAAGCAAAAAGACAATGAGTCATAACAACTATTAAGCATAATCTCTAAGGCAAACCTCTTTTAGAGTGAAAATAGATTTGATATTGGATCTAGGTTGCTTATGATCATTGTTCAATGAAGTCTTTTATCATTTTTTTCCTTCTTCTTCTTCTTGTATTATAAAGAAAATTTGGTTATGATCATTGTTCAGTCAAGTCTTTTACAACCCACTGTGAAAGCGATGTGTATGATGTCCATCCCTCTCAAAATACAAATAAAATATTCTCAAAATAGAAAAGTAATGTTGGATATGTTATGCATATTTAATTAGTTGTCCTTATGACCTAATATAATTTCATGTAAAGTAATTAGAAGTTAAAAAAAATTGTAAGATGTTTAAACCTTATATCACCCATTGTTTTTTGCATTCTAAAATAAGGTTGCACTTAAAGAAATTTGATCTCTCTCCCCCCATACTAGATTAGTGGTTAAGATAGATCTATGTTGGTTAAATAAAACTAAAATTTAATTTAATGATGTGTCTACTTTCATAATGTTAGTTTAATTATTATGTGGATGGTAAGTATTTAACCTCCATAGAATATTTTAAAACATTCTTAATAGCATATATAAATAAAAGACTGAGATTTATTTCCAAAGTAGTTATGCATTTTCTGGATTTTAATTAAATTGATTAATTAAAAGAAATGTCATATGAAAAGGTGTCAAATGAAATGGGTTATCATTTTTTGGGCATGTTGTGTTGATAAGCCATGGTATTGTAACAAAATTCACTTTTAGATTAAGAATTTCTATGATAAAGTGGGGTGAATGTCCATGTTAAAAATCTTGTTTGCATGCTTCTTTTAACACACACCCATTATTATTATTATTTTAAATAAAGATATAATTTAGTTAATCTTTATGATTTTTTTAAATTTTTATTTTACCAACTTGAGATGTATGATGAAGTAAGTGTTCTACAGGCCTATTGTGGATTGATTCCTCTTGGCATTTACGAACCATTTAATTTATATGGTTGGGCTAGATATTACGTGGATGTTAGGTATTTAACCTTCATAGAATATTTTAGAAAAAAATTAGTAATATACACAAATCAAAAATTGAGATCTTCAAAATACTTATGATCTTTTTGTCTTTTTAATTAAATTCATTAATTAAAAAAAAGGTCATATGAACCAGTGTCATAGGAAATGAGTTATAGTTTTTTTTTTTTTCATGTGGTATTGATAACTCATAATATTGGTCCATATTGTAACAAAACCTATTCACAAATTAAGAATCTCCATGATAAAGTGATGATGAATCTCCATAATTAAAAAACTTGTTTAGAGATATTATAATAATAATAATAATAATAATAATAATAATCCTTTAAAATATATATAATTACGTTAATTTTTATGTTTTTTAATTAAGTTGATAGGTTTGTTTATTTTGGAATAGGGATTCCATAATTCTAATCTAATTATCAATAATTATTACCGTGATAGTAGGTATTTAACCTCCATTCAATATTCTAAAATATCCTTAGTAGTATACACACATCAATGGTTGAGATTTATCTACAAAGTACATTTGCCCTTTGTGTCATAGGAAATGAGTTTAGTTTTTTTTATCATGTGGTAACAAAACCAATTTAAAAATTGAGAATCTCTATGATAAAGTGATGAATAATAATAATAATAGTAATAATAATAATCCTTTAAAATATATATAATTAAGTTCATTTTTTTGGTTTTTTTAATTAAGTTGATAGGTTTGTCTATTTTGGAATAGGGATTCCATAATTCTAATTTAATTATCAATAATTATTACCCGGATAGTAGGTATCTAAACTCCATTTAATATTCTAAAATATTCTTTGTAGTATACACAAATCAAAGGTTGAGATTTATCTACAAAGTACCTTTGCCCTTTTTTCCTTTTTAATTAAATTGATTAATTAAAAAAATGTCATATGAACAAGTGTCATATGAAATGAGTTATGGTTTTTCCATAATATTAGCCCATGTTATTGTAACAATGCCCATTTAAGATTAAGAATCTCCATTGTAAAATGAGGGTGAATATCCATGATTAAGAATCTTATTACATATATTTTAGATATATAATTGTTTAATATATATAAATTATTTTTATAATTAATAATAATAATTTAAGTAAGGTTATAATTTAATTTAATTTTTACGATTTTTAAAATTTTAGCAATATGAGACGTATCATAAGCTAGTGTTTTGATGCTTATCATGAAGTGATGCCTATCAAAATTTAATAGCAATTTAATTTCTATAACTATGCAGTTATAGCAATATGAGATATTTGATGAAATAACTCTTTTGATGTTTCATTTAATGTAAAAAAAAAAAAAAAAAAAAACCAATAATGATAGGGAAATTAAAATATTCCTGGCCTTGCTATCATCATTGTTCCACACACACACACACACACACACACACACACACACACATATAAAATTTAATTGGTAAAGATAACAAGAATGAAGAAGTTGATGATTACAAAGATTGAATAGACTTACACTTTCAAAGTAAATCCCCCATTTACAGATTTTGTTGGGTTTCATCTATGCTTCTGTTTAGACATGAAAATTTGAAAAAAAAAGAAATGAATATTTTTAATAAAAACAAAACAAACAAACATCTTTAATAATTTTATAAAATATATATTAATTACAAAATGGGAAGAAAGATCATGGTGTGAATCGAGATTGTTGGAATAATGTTGAAATGACGAGTCTAGATAGAGTTGATGAGTTATGTTTTCGTAGTTAGTGTTTGAGTCTATTTGTCATGAGTTGTGTCTTCGTAGTTGGTGTTCCGAATTATTTGGATCTAGAATGTCCTAGAGGTTTTCTATGGGTGCCTATATAATGGAATGGTTGTCCAAGTTGTTTGATCAATAAGAAACATTTTCATTTTTGTGCATCTCTTTGGTTCTCTAATATGGTATTAGTTACATGTCAAATTTTCTTTCTCGAATGGTGAATTAAAAGAAGAAGTATATTTTTTTAAGCCTGAAGGGTTTGTAATGGAGGGAAAAGAGCATCTTGTTTGCAGGTTAAAGAAATATTTATATGGTTTGAAACAAGAACGAAGATCTTGGTATGTGAAAATTGATTCATTCTTTTATGAAAAAGGTTTTGTGAGAAGAAAAAGTGATCCTAACTTGTACATCAAGAAAGATGAAGATGGGAATATTTCCTTATGTTGAAGGCTCGAAAATCTTTGCCTACAACATTATAAGGGAGAGCACCCAATCGGGAACTTAGAGCAGGCCCTTTTTCGCTGAAATGGTGGTTTCGACTAATTAAATTAGGTCTAGTTACCTTCTCTCTATCTCCACTGGCTTAAAGTATGACTTTGCTCTACTAATAGAGAAGAGATATCAGATCAGCCCTCTTGCTGATCAGGCAAGAAAGGGATCCTTAAGCTGATATGGGGCTCAACCAAGCCACAACTAAAGTTTGCTTCTTTGATAAGAGGACTTCTAGGAACATATTAATTAATATAAATATAAACTAACACTAGAATACAAGAAAAATGATAGAAAACCTAAAGCTATCTCGATTAGGAAGATGTAGATCTAACCCAATTGAGAGCAAGATAACTAATTGAATTGAGATTAAATATTTTTGGCTTATAGTGAATATCAAGTTAATGAAGTAGTTCAATTAGTTGATATTATGATTGCCAAACATATCCTGTTTAGAGATCCTTTAACCATAATGATTGATCAACAACATTTAGGAAGTAGTTCACAAAAACGATGATGATTAGTAATCCAACAACTCAAATGATTAAACAATAATACAATGAAATAGTTCAAATAATATTACTGTTTGTTAAGACATAATTAAAAGGTTGATCTTTGAGTAAGTAGTTACTTAGAAATCAGGGTTCTGCATATAAGAACAGAGATAAACTACATATAATTGCAATAAATCAGTCACATAGACAATAGTGCACAAATATGACTCAAAATCACAAGTCTCTACTATTATAAAACAAAACTAGTATTAAAACAATAGTATCTTGAATACAAATTTATTAAGTCCAATTCCCTTGCTCTGATCTCCAACAGTCCTCTACAACTCATAAATTCTGCTAATGAAATAGGAGCTGCAATAGTGCAAGCTCTTCTCAGAATAAATAGTTTAGATATGTAAGAGATAAATCTCTCTATTCCTCAAATCTATGATTAAACTCTCCTCTCCTCTACAACCCTAAATCCCTATTACAATAGTGCTTTTAGAATCCTGAATTGTAGAGTAGATAAGGCCTTCTTCCATGATTCGATTCCCTATTACAGAGCCCAGAGATGGTATCTATACATGCTGGGAATACTAACAGTCTCCCTTGATTTTCTCAATAGATGGAAAAAATAAAGGTAAAATAGAGCTAGATTATTCCTTTAGATCAAATTATGGCTGAATATGAAGGGCTACTGCTTAAGGCGATGCCCAATTTAGCTCATGCTCGAATAGTACTACATTCAATTTCTTCAAAAATGATAGAAATTTCCTACCCATTTTAGATCCGGTTTCATTTGGAGCACTTCTTTTAGTGATTAGTTGTTGGATATGTTAGTATATTTTTATCCTAGAAGCTTCTCTGCCAATACAGGGCCAAAATTAGTCGAAATCGGGGAGAAAAACAAGCCAAAGTATAATAAAACTATAAAATAAAAAAATATGAGCCATGAGACCGAATTAAAACAAATTAAATGTCCTTTTTTATTTATTTAAACATTAAAGTCGTACCAAATAGTGACATGTGGAAGCATTTGAGTGGAAACGGAGGTAAGTCGATCAGAATTTTTTATAATGTGTGCAAACAAAAAAGCGTCGATATTGGGAGGCTCCAATATGGAGCAGATGTGATTTCACACTTTAATTGTTTTTTAAAAATTGTATTGGGTCCAAATAGCGGAGGTGACTAGATTATCTGGGGTTATGAATGTTACCATTTAAAATTTCTGATACACATGTAGAAATGATATTCTGATTAGACCATCGATAATATGCATATCGGGTCTAGCAATCGGAGCTTCATAGATATTGGAAGTCTAAGGGGGAGGTGTATTGCGATATCGATGATCGGAGAGATAACCATATCGGAGATCAAAGGGGTTGGCATATCGGCAACAGAGAGAATATTGAAGGTCCGAGCGAGAGGTTATATAGTTGATCAGAGATTAGAGGAAGTTTTGTATCAGACATCAACGATACGAGGATATCAAAGGATGGGTCAAAAGAGATATCGAAGGATCGAAAGATCGAGATATGAAAGGTCGAAGTGGCATGGATATCGGAGTATCAAGGATTTGAAATATAAGAAGTTTTAACAATGTGACACACAAAAATCTCTGATATTAAAAAGTTACAGGACCCCGACATGTATTACAAAGGATTAAACTACAAACACTCGTTATAAGCCTTCGACTATGTTATATGGCCATTTTATAATATGAAAGGCTTTACAAAAAGGAACTTTTTAAATAATAAGTGAATTGTAACCGCCCAAAAGTCCAAGCCACTTGGTTTTGTTAAATAATGAAACTATAGCCACTATATAATAAAAAAAATGGTCTCAGGGGCTATTTTTGAATTAAAAGAAAAGTTAACAAACAAAATATTTAAAAACCAAGTTTGTATAATACAAAGATAATGTACATGTTATATAAATTATAAGGCCAAGCCAATGAAAATATCCAATCTTCAATTAAGTGTTGTTTTCAAACCAAACATTCAAATGAGTTCAAATGAGTTTTAATAGGAAGACAAAGACAACTCAAACTCATTGAAGCAATCCAAATTCAGAAAATCAGAAAGTGACATGACCAAGTTTCAATCAAAGTGTCCCCATAATGAGAATTAAGTGAATAATGGGGGGGTTGTGTTTTTACCACAACAATGGTGACACACCGGGAAGAACCAACTATTTCTGGTTAAAGATAATGGACTTTAATTTACCTATAGGTTAAAAAGAATGGATTTCACAAAACCATCTAACACTAAAACATTTCCATGGATCCCACATAAATATATTAAGCAATATGAGTTTGAAAATATAAGTACTCAAAAGCAGACTTGAGTAAAAATCATGGATCCAAATTTTGGGAAAATTTTGTTTCTGTTTTTTTTTTTAAATTACCTCTTATGAGAAATAGAAGAAGGTAGGGATAGAAGATTTTTTTTATCAGGCATATATCCATTGTTATGAATGGTCTCTGACATCACTTTGTTGCCAGTGAGCTTGAACATTACCCTCGACAAAGTTTTATTTTATGCCATACAAGCCTAGCCCCACTACCAGCGAGCCTCCATAACCCTGATGGGTTTACTTGTATTTCTCATGCTTCCTCTTTTGATCACCCTTTTGATAAGCATATTTGAAAGCTTTAGTTTATGATGTATCTGAGTGAAAGAGGTGGGATAGTAATAGAGACTTATGTTAATGGATACAATAATTTCATAATGTTGACTCCAAATTCTTTTCCCTCGACTATCAATCAGAGGCTTTTATAAAGTGGAGGGGTGGGAGGGATCCATTGAGTTAAACTCAGGCCAGTTCTTTCCTTGAAAAGGTAAATTCTATCACCTAGAAAGGATGTTTGTTCCTCCATGAAAGATATTTGAAGCAAGAGGGATTTATGGTTCCATAGAGATATACCTATAGTAATAAATGAAATTCACTGAAATAAAGAGAGTAAAAATTTCCCATGTATGCCAACCATTGTTGGGTGAGGAAAAGGCCTTCCACATGAATCATGGTGGAGTCACCAAAATCAAACCATAAGCAATGGAAAAAATAAAAAGAGATATAGACTAAAATGAAAGAAGAAAATAAAAACTCCAATCATGTCAAAAATGACGAAAGGAGAAGCTAAAAGACAAGCCCAAATTAAATTAAAAAAACCAACAAAACAAGACTAATTATACAAAAGTCTCAACATAAGAGTAAAATAAGATAAACATGTGAACATTCTTTCTATGTTGAGATCTTAATAAATTTTATATTGCAGAGTGTTGGGCGCAACCCATCTTGGCGTAGATTTTGGCAAAGACTCCAAATTGTTTGGGGTAGAGCGAGTAGTGGAGCATGCAGTGGAGCATGAAGTGGACCGCGTAGTGGAGAATTTTAAATATACCGCACGGTGTCGTAAGGGCTTTGGTGTGGGTTGAAGCCCCTCCTTTTTGTAAAAATCATAATATTTTGTAAGGGATCAATGGTTTTGGGGCCATAGTCGCTTGTTCTAAGGAGTCCATGGTATTTTGATGATGTACCCTACAATGTAATAGTATATATAGGCAAAAATAGCAAGAAGAGAATCATAAAATCAATTGAATTCATCCATATTAGTGTTATGGGTGAATTATTGTGATTTGTGATTTGGTAAAGAAGGTGAGGCTCTGCAGTTGAGTGTGCAGACAACCTGTAGCTTAGTGCTTAGGCCAAGAATTGTTTGTTGTTTAAAGATTTATTATATTAAGTAACAGTTCTTGTGGACATAGCCCTACACTGGGGTGAACCACAATAATTTTGTGTTTTGATATGTATATTTGTTTATTATCTATTGCAGAGTAGCAGTTATTACAATTGCATTTTACTTCAACACAATGATGGTTTATGGTTTTATATGGCATGTTTAAGTGATTAATCTAATGCAGTGAAGTGATTTGTAAAGGCTAAGAATAAGAAAACATAATAATACCACATATCCTAGTCACTCAAGGCTATAGAAAATTGGTTCTGCATCATCTCATAATCACTTCAGGTGAGACTGTGATATGCTTATAGGTCATTGCCGAAAGTGCCAGTAATTGAGGGTTTTGTTGGTGCGCAGTATAGATCAAACCTAGGTCAGCCCAAACCAAGCAAACAAATGGTTTTGTTGTCAGGACCAGGATCTGTTTGAGGGATATGTGGATGTGGTACTCATCAAAGAAAGATATTCAAGACTTGATAGAACTAAAAGAGTGAGAAATTGCAGATGAAGAAGATAGAAACCCTCATTTGACACCTGAAGCTTGGTTACAAAAGTATATTTTTATAGATCAATACGACACTTTATTCTCTTATTTTCTTGTTGAGCTGTATGAGTGGATATTGAGGTTGACCGAAAGAAAGAACTGTTTTAAGGGTGAATAACCTACGATGTGGACTGCTGAACTGATACAGTGACTCAGGAGCACTCATAATAGGATTTCAAGGGTTGTTGAGTTATGGATTGATAGAATCTTGGGGTGATTCATTACAGAGTTTGTCGTAGAATTGGCTGTGTCCTACAATGAAGCGAAATGATAATTCTTCAAAGGACCGCAAGGTAAGTATCTAAAATCTCTGAAAATTGGGATTGAGATGCTTCTGTGTGAAAAGGGATTTTTAAATATGCCATCAGATTGCTAGTTTACTAATGTTTGGAAGAAGAGAGAATAAATCTAAGCAAGAGATTGGAGTAACATGAATTGGAAAAATATATAGAGTAGATACCAGAAATATATCTCGTGCATAAGAACCGAAGACCTTTATAGACACTGATTATATTCCTCTTTTGAGTGAATCCGAAAGTGAAAGAGAAGAAAGCCTCTTTGATAACCCCCAAGTAACTTTGTAGTATTCAACCTTCCAGATTGATAATTCACAGAAGTCGAAATCCAATAATAGCCAGGCTGTTTTTGGCTTCCCCCCTCCCCCTACCCCTCATAACTCTCCTACCCCTACTCATCCCCCTCCCCCCCGAAGAAGAAGTATGTCTGACGATATTAAGCTACCCATTTTGAAAGGAACTAGATTGGAGGATCCATAACGGTTTTGGTTTTTATGTGAAGCTATACGTATAGAAAATCAGATTAACAATGAGAATATAAAGAAAGTGAAACTCGTTACAGCACTCCGAGATAGAGAATTGACATGGTATATGAAGTATTCAAATAATCAGATCATAACGTTTGCAGATATTAAAAGAACACTGATAAGATAGTTTACGAAGTTGAAGTCTGAGTCCCAATACATCACCTAGTTGAAAGAGATGAAATAAAAACCTACTGAGTCCGTTTGGGAGTTTAATCAGAGATTTGAGGTGTTATTGGATCAAGTAAGATTTGACATAGCTCCACAACAACATTAAGAATGGCTTATAGATGTGTTGCTACCACATATCAAATTGCCATTGATGCAACAAAAGATAGGAAGTCAAGCCGAAGCTCTATAGATTGTAATGAAATTGGGAGCTTCGCCTATAGGATATACTAATGTAGGCATGCAACAAATTCATAATCAACTAGCGAACCTAACCCTACAGATATAAGACATCAAGAAAAGAAAACAAGTTAGAGAAGAAGTATGGTGTATGAATTGTAGATTGGAGGGCCATTGTAAAGAACAATGCCCTATCTTTAGGGATTACATGGTTGGTGGAGAACCGAATCCATTGAATGCAAGATCCAACCAGTGGTGTGAAAAATGAAAGAATAGAGGCCAATATCATTCAAAAGACTACTACTTGTTATAGAAATATTTATAGACTTCGAGGAATCTATATTTCAAATTATGTAAATCAGTAGGAAATGATGAGAATAATTGTCGATCTTAAAAACTAATGATGGAGCATGGTGTTGATGCTTATATAATGCAAGAAAAAGAGCATGGGCATGATAAAAATGGACAACGCGGTGGTTGTGGAGGTTACCAAGGAAGAGGTTGAGGTACTGGAGCTGGTCGAGGATGTGGAAAAATCATTTTCTATAACTATGGTCAGCCAGGTCATTTTGCGAGAGATTGCCAGAATCCCACAATGACATGTAATTACTGTAAATCCTTTGACCATGTAATTGAAGAATTTCTTGTATTGATGGCGAATATGAAAGAAAAAATGAATCAATAATCGACACAAAATATTCAAATGATGACTATTGAAAGGAGGACCGATGAATCTCGAATTAGTATTGTCACTAGAAGTGGAGCTATGATTGACAATGATAAAGTGGATGAAAGGAAATAATTTGAAAGTGCACGGGTCAGAAAGACTACTAAGAAAGTTCCTACGTTTTATATTCAGAAAGAAAAAGTAGTATTTATGGAAGTAAAGTGAAGTTTTATGGATGTTTGACCTTCGACTTATCGTGTACAGCCAAAGCCTAATCAGAAAAGTAACTGCGATGTGTCATCAACTTCGATATAGAATTGAGCTCCGACACAAGATCGAGCTTCAACACAGAATCAAGATCTGACACAAGACCAAGATTTAACAAATAAAGTAGGTATTTTAAAGACTTTTATGCAGACTTGTATGAAATTGTTAAGAGATGAAAAGGATGTAGAAGCGCTTCAGGAGTTTATAGATTCATGTGCATCCAAAGAAACACCACGTAGTGAGATGCGCACAGTCAATAATTTGCATCGACATAAGAGAAACGAAAGAGAGATGAGGCTTGATGTGCATATATGAGAGTATGAGATGGATCCAATTATTCTGGATCTGGGATATGATGCTAATGCCTTGATGAAGTAGACATGGGAATTAATGGCTAATTCGAAGCTACAATGGTCACCTATTCAGTTAAGGATGGAAAATTAGCAAAAGATCTTCCCTCTGGGAAGATTTCCAAGTGTCACAGTGGATATTGAAGGAGTTTACACTACTGTTGATTTTGAAGTAATAAAGATCATTGATGACAGTAACCCTTATCTTGCATTGCTTGGAATTGATTGGGAATTTGAAAACATGGCCATAATTAATCTGAAGAAGAGACATACTATAGTTGAAGTAAACAATATGAGAGTAAATGTTCCCTTGGATCCATCAGAAGGGGTAAGATATACAAAACCTGTCAAAGAAGAATATTGTGCAGCTAACATAGACAATATCTATCAAATGACAACGAACAAGCATGATTGTGTTAACCCTACTACAGAGGGAAAGTTGAGTTGGGAGTGTGATAGTTCTTGTACCTCATACTTAGAAGAAGAGTTGGAGAACTAGCATAATAGGTTGCATGAAGTATCCACAAGGTGTTATGCAAGAATTACCAAATAAGTTCGATGTATGATATTTGAGGTATGTAAACTGCCTTCTTATGATGGCTTAGGTGATGTAAATACTTTTCTTAATGATTATGAAGAATAAGTTCTAGAAAATCAAAGATTGTCAGCCTTGGATATATCCCTAAAAGCTACTCATGCCAGATGGTGGAATGCTCACAAGAATAATATAGGAGGTTGGTAGGAATGTTGAATCCCCGCCATGTCAGAAAACCACGCGTAAAAGCACATGGAGACGGTACGACACCTGTCCACCGTGGAGCTCCATGTGTTGGCTATCGTATCAACGCATAAAACTTTGTGTTCGTGCCATTTCACAGGTTTGTTTGGAGTCATTGCTGCGATGTTCCATTTTCCCTTTGTCTTTCTGCTCGGGTTCGGTTGTTGGGTGAAGCCTCCCGCCGAAGATGGCGTGGGACGGCCCCAGAACCTGCGCTCTTCGTCGTTTATTCGTGTGTTGTTTGAAGCAATTGTTCGGTTGACAGGGTTTGTGGACCTGCGCGCTTCGCCTGGTATGCAGGTGCTGGTGCAAATGTTTGCTGGAGTTTCAGGGTTTGTGGTTGGCACAACACTTCTACTTTTCTTGTGCTTTTCCGCTTGGATATCTTGGTCGTTCTGAAATGCCGGTTGTCTAGCATTTCTCTAGTGGTGGTCTTATTTGGCGACTTTGTTGTTTGGGGAGGAGTCGGTCGTTGTTTTATTGAATAGTTTTGGGGACTTGAATTTAATTGGTGGACATGGATGCACATGGATTGCAATGGCTTCATTTTGAATGTGTGGTATGGATTTAATTTGATGTGGTCTAATGGTTGGGAATTGGTTATTTGTTGATCCATGTGCTTTGATTTGTTTTAATGAGAAATAGAGTGAGTTGGGTGTCATTTATTGCAGTTATTGGGTATGGGTGTCATTTATTGAACAAAGTGGGTTTAAATGTTATTGGGTTGGGTGTCATTTATTGAACATAGGGTGTTTAGTTGTTGAACAACACAACAGTTATGGATGACATACATTCCCTTTTGTTATGTCCAGGAAGGCATATTTATTTTGGATGCAAAGTTGCAGTTCTGATGAGTGGGGGTTGAAGTGACTATTGTTTTGTACTTCTGGAATAGACCAGTTTGGAAGCCTTTATGGCTTTAGCTTTTTTCTACTTGGGTCAATATGTTTTGCAGTATTAAGTAGTAAAATACTATTTATGGATAGCTGTGGGCCCAGTCAATGTATGGGTTATTTTTGGACATAAATTAATAATTATTTATACATAATGTTATTTATTTCTGTTTAAATTTTGGTTTCAAAAGTCTCAATTATTGGTGGTTTGGTGGGACCAGTACTATATCAATTACTGGTCCCTGCACAACATTAGGAATCTCTCCCCTACTACTCCCGTCGAAAATTCCATTAGCAAAAAAATCACAATGCATAGTATATGATTTGGAAACCTGCAAAACCCTACTATGATGGTGAAAATAACCCTAGGAAGCATATATAGATATGCACTACAACATGGAAGGAGATTCCACAACAAGAATGGGTACATGGATTCATCCATACATTAGAGACAATCCCTAAGAACTGGTACCTAGAAATAGAGCTTCGACATGGTACCATGAATTAGGAAGACATGGTTGATGGCTTCACATTAACATGCATCTTTTAAGATGATTTTCCATACATAGATTTGGTCCTTCAAACAGTCAAGAAGAGGATATTTGAGAATGTAACCCCACTTACATGGAAACAACCTGATTGTGCTGCACGGATAGAAAATGAATTGGAGTGTTATAACCTTACTGCATATGAATAAGAAGATCCTCACAACATTGGCATAGTAGAGTCAAAAGGATACTGTGAAGTAAATGGTCCTAACCTAGAGATACGAGAAAAAATAAAGCCACTAAAGACCAAGAAGGTGAAAATAGGATTAGTGTAGGAACCCAAGTTTGCAACAATAGGAGACTACCGGGATGAGGAGACATTTAGTAAAGTTATAGAATTACTTCATGAATATCAAGAACTGTTTTCCACCAAGTTTTTAGAAATGAAGGGTATAACAGGAGATCTAGGAGTCATTATATTTCCCCTTAATCCTAATGCGAAGTCGGGAAAGCAAAGACCTTATAGGCTGAACCCAAAGTATAAGGAGAAAGTGAAAGTAGAGCTTGATAAGATGATAATAGCAGGAATTATTTCACCTGTAGAGGAATCATAATGGGTGAGCCCTATGGTGGTGCAAAAGAAGAAGACTCAAGGAGAAATTAGGATCTATGTTGATATGAGAAAGTTGAATGATGCATGTTTACATGATTCCTTTCCTACCCCTTTCACAAATGTAGTGCTAGACAATGTAGGAGTTCGAGAAGCTTACTCATTTACACATGTATTCTCAGGTTATCATCAGAAGAGGGTTGCACCTGAAGATTGACATAAGACCACATTTGCTACAGAATGGGGCTCATATCAATATACAACAATACCTTTTGGATTAAAAAATTCCCCTGCTATATTTTCTAGGGTGGTGGTCGCAACTTTTAAGGACTACATCCACAAGTTTGTAGAGGTATATTTTCATGATTGGACAATATTTGGATTATTGAGAAAACATATTGGAAGTTCAAGACGTATGTTTGCCACATATAGACAATATCAAATCTCTTTGAACCTAAAGAAGTGCATATTTTGTGTACCTTTTGGCATATTGTTGGGACATATTATTTGTAAACAAGGACTAATGGTGGACCCTGCTAAGATTTCTATCATTGTGAACTTACCTCCACCTAAGACAGTAAGACAACTTCGCACTGTGTGGGACATACTGGGTATTACAATAAGTTCATCAAGGGGTATGCTTAGATCACAGTGCCTATGGAGAAATTGTTGAAGAAGGATGTAACTTTTCAATGGAATGAAGAATGTCAGAAGAGCCTCGACATATTGAAAGAAAAAATGGTAGTTGCATCTATACTAGTGTTCCCTCATTGGAATAAGGAATTCCATGTCCATGTGGATGTCTCTTGTATAGCTTTGGGAGTGGTATTGGCACAACTTGGTGCAGGAGAGATTGACCATCCTATATATTTTACAAGTATAAAGTTATCTAAACCATAAAAGAATTACACCACTATAGAAAGGGAAGGATTTGCCATGGTATATGCTTTGTAGAAATTTAGACACTATTTTTTGGGGTCACACTTTAAAATGTTTACAGATCAGTTTGCACTAAAGTAATTGGTTAATAATCCTATCTTAGGAGGAGAAATTTGTAGATGGTTACTATTATTCCAGGAATATGACTTTGAGATCATTGTTAAACCAAGGAGACTGAATGCAGGATCTGATCATCTGTCAAGATTGGAAACAAGGGAAGAATCAATGATCCGAATGGAAAATGGTATCAACCCATGGTATTCATCCACCCATGGAATTTACCGATGGTATTGTAAGTGGCATCCACCCAAGGTATTGTAAGTGACATCCACCCATGGTATTCATTCACCCATGGTATTTTTCCATGGTATTGTGACATCCACCCATGGTATTCATTCACCAATGAAATTGACCTGTGGTATTGTGACATACACCCATGGAATTGACCCATGGTATTTGTCCTTTTACAAAATGTGACTTGTTACTTATAATATTTTTCAGTTACAATACCACGGGTCAATTCCATGGGTGAATGAATACCATGGGTGGATGTCACAATACCATGGGTAAATTTCATGGGTGAATGAAGACCATGGGTGGATGTCACAATACCATGGGTGAATGAATACCATGGGTGGAAGTCACTTACAATACCATGGATGGATGCCACTTACAATACCATGGGTAAATTCCATGGGTGGATGAATACCATGGGTTGATGACATTTTCCATTCGGATCAACCAACCAAAAAGGAGGATAATCTCCTTGATGCGCATTTATTTGCAATCAGAGTGGTAGATGACCATTTCGCAGATAGCATTTAATTTTTGAACACAGAAATGGATCCTTCGGGGTATACTATGTAACAAAAGAAAGAATTAGTGGTTAAGGAAAATGAATTTTCATTAATAGTAGGACAATTATATAAGATGGGACCAAATGAGATACTTTGTAGATATTTTTCTGAACAAGAAAGATAGATGATTGTAGCAGAGGCTCATGGGGGTGAAACTGGTGGACACTATGCAAGAAAAGCTACTGCACAGAAGATTTTTAGTGCAGGATTGTGGTGGTCTACACTACATAAAGATGCGAAGGAGTATTGTCGAGCATGTGATGTGCGTTAAAGAACAGGGAAGACTTCAAGAAGAGATGAGATGCCATTGGTACGACAAGTTACATTGCAGGCCTTTGATAAGTGGGCCATTGATTTTGTTAGACCCATCAACTCACCTGGAAAGAGGATTGCTATAAGGTACATAATTACGATGACTGATTACTTGAAAAGATGGGCTAAAGCACAACAAGTAAGGGAATGCAACACAAAGACTACTACGAAGTTTATTTTTGAGTACATATTGTCTAGATTTGGATGTCCAAAGATTTTGATGAGTGACCAAGGGCCACATTTCCTAAATAAGACTATTGAAGCATTGACTGAGGAATTCCAAGTTTATCATCAGAAGAGTACCCCTTATCACCCTCAGGCCAATGGAACAATAGAAGCATTTAATAATATTTTGGAGAATTCACTTACTAAGGTATGCAATGTGACTCTAGAGATGATTGCGACCTTAGAATTCCAACAGTATTATGGGCTTGTGATGCCCATGGAGTACAACGTGGCTAGCTCGAGGATTGCATCTTTTACAGATACGGAAAGCCCTAATATAATGGAGGAAATAATGTTGCTGTTTTTTGCTTTGGAGGAAGATAGATTGATAGAAATATTCCAACAACACGTAAAAAAAACAAGATAAAGTCTTGGCATGATAGACATATTAAGAAAAAGAAGTTGCATATATGATACCTTGTTCTCCTTTATGACAATAAGTTTGTAAATTTCCAGGAAAATTCAAGATGCATTGGTTGGGCGCATACATTATCAAGTATATTACTGATGGAGGCGCAGTTCAATTAGAAAAGTTAAATGGAGAATTTGTTCAAGGAAGAGTAAATGTCAGCGGGTTGAAATTGTATAGGGACAACCCTGCCCCTACAACTTCGCTTTGAAGAAAGGAGAAAAGCGTTAGTGCCACCTACAATTGAAAGTGGGTATTAGACTATTAACTACGCTATAGACAGAGCTTCGACGTACAAAGTTACTTCGCTACAAATTGGATCACATCAAAGAGGGGTTGCTTCGCTACAAAATGGATGCGTCAAATTTCACCAAGAAAAATATGATAGTTAAAGAGGAAAGTTGTCATTAAAACACGTGGAAAGATGCATTTATGAGGACATATTGATTGAATCTAGTGATAAACATGAAATTAATGAACACAATATGAGCTAATGATGGGGTTAGAAACTCAGATTTGTTATAAAAAGCTGTGTCGTGCCCAATATTTAGAACTTTTCTGAATTGAGAATTGGAGTATTGCTATTGCGAAGAAGTTGTAGAAATTTACGGTTTCGTATGAATCTTGAGGATTTTATTCTTATATTTATGGAGAATAGATTAGCCAGAATCATAGAAGTAAGATATGATATGCCCACATCAACATCACCACATGAAATAACATCATTACGCACACAATGGAGATCCCCCTGGCAGAAAATGACCAAAGAATAAAGAACGAAGAAGAAATAGGAAAAGGGACATGTCGAGCTTTAGAAAGAGCCCAAACAAGTGAAATATAGTGAGGACGAAGCAGAGAAACTAAAAATGGAAATGGATGGTGCAACATTTCGATCACCTCTCCCACTGTGTATTCCACCAAGTAAACTAGATGCAAAACTAGTGAAAGAGTCAAAGGATGTGAAGTATGGCACCTTCACACCTTTATTGCCAAAGTCAGTGCAATTTACTGGAGAAACCCTTGGGGAGATTTCACAACTGAAGTTCGTGGACTATGATTTCAATGATAGAAAGAAATATCTACATTTTGCACCAGAGAGATACTTAAAACAAATGCATTACCCTCAGAGTGGTGCGATAGGGTTAGAACCGTAGCAGTGGGTGACTGAATTGGCGTATTCGTGCTCAATGCCCAAGAAGGTACACTAGTGTCGAATACCCAACTACCCTCTACATGATATGGTCCATCTTCGAGAGGGGATAATTCTCCTTTAAGGACACTTTGTTCAAATTTCTAAAATCAATACAAAGGTGAATCTCCCCGTCTTCTTTCTCACCGGCACAAGATTTGACATCCATTCAGAAAAACGAATAAGAACTATAATACCATATTTATAAAGCATATTTACCTCTTTCTGAATGGATGGAAGCAACTTAGGATTAATACTCCTCGGCTTTTGGTGGAATGGATTTTGATTATATTTAACCAGAATAGTATGTTGAATGATGTTCTTATCATACAACTTTAAATCTGAATAGTCCCAAGCAAATACATTAGAAAATTTTGTCATCAAAGCAATATAGTTACCTTTCATCTCAGGAGATAAAAATTTTGACATTTTGACCATCTTGGACTTTTCTATTGTACCAATGTCTGCATATTCAACATATTTTTCTGTGGGGACCATGGTGGTCTTTTAAGCAACATCATCACGATCAAATAACTCTTCCAAAGGTACAAGATCTCATGGAATGTTATTGTCTTTCAACTACAACACTTCAACCTCGGTTCCTTCAATTTCCTGATCAATATCATCACATGCTTCATCAATATGGGAATTTAGAAATTCATCCTCCATCTCCAAAAATTTATTAATATGTTTGTCGTCCCAAAACACCTGCCAATATCTCAGATTCTCAGGGACAGCTGGGCGATGCTTGACATAAATTGAATACTTCTTATTTTAATGGGTAGGAATCTTAACCATACTTACTGCAGTAGCAAGGGAATCAGCCACAATATTATGAGTTCTACGAATCAAAGAAAAAGTGTATTATGAAAAAGTCTTAAGAATGTTGAGGACAACATTTCGATAAGCTCTCATCCTTGGATTCTTGGCCTAGTACTCCCCTTTTACCTTCTTAATTACCAACTCGGAGTCACCATAAACTGAAATTTTCTTTGCTCCCAGTTTTTTTTTTTTTCAGAATTTTAAGGCCAACAATCAGCGCTTCGTACTCTGCCTCATTATTCAAGAAATCAAAATCCAACTTGTAAGAACTTAATCTTACATTCTGAGGAATTTTACATGACTGATGCAAAGGGCCCTGAATCCACATGCCAATCTCATCTCCTTCTTTTCCCAGTGCACCATAAAACTCCATGGTCCAAAGACCATCTTCTTCACGTGGAAACAAAATTTTGGAAGACTGATCTGTCTAATTTTCTAGAGGATGAATCACTCTCTCAACAATCTATGTTTCTGGCACTAATTCAACACTCCCTTTGGGTAATTTTTTCAACTGCAAACATTCTCCATCATTTTTTTGTTTTTCCTGCAATCAAATCTTCCTATACACTACTTATGACATTCAAAACTTCTGAAATATGTACAATTTCACTATCATCATCAACTGAATCCATATCACTATACAAAATGAAATAGTATACATCGGTATGTACAACATTGATAGGGTGACTATTTGGTCTTTATTTTCTACTAATCATGAATTTCATCTTCTTCTCCCGGTAAAGTTTTCTAAGCTGCCCAAATACCGGTATAGTAGCATATGAAAAATCAAGTTGCAAGGTTCCTTTCAGCTTTTCCCCCCAAGACCGTGAAAGAAACATTCCAAAACATGGAGGTATATCAGGGACCACTACATCCATCAACACATTCTTGGTTGGAATTTGGTCGAGGGACACTACTAAATCTTTGATAAGGCTAAGGCATTTGACTCTCCCCGTATCAAAAGAATACAAGTCATGGTAGGGTCATGTGATGTCTAATCCCAGTTTGTCCATAATAGCTTTTGGCATCAGGTTATATGAGGCACCAGAATCTAACATGGCATTATGGATTATAAACTCATGGAGTTTCAAACTAAGATAGAAAGGGGGAAATTCACTATTCTCGGGACTTCCTTCTACAGCTGGACCAAATAAAATTGTGGGATCATCATCGACGACATTGCCACTATCTGACATTTGATCTACTTTCAACATCTTAGAAATTTGGAATTTGTAATTTTCATTTTTTACTAGTTCAGTTAGAGGAATTAAAACCTTCAATTTAGCATTTTCATTCTATAAGATAAACTTATTGGATTTCTTTTCTACCTCTTTTTTTGTCGTGTCATTTTTTTTAGGATGTCCTTTGTTCTGAAACTCCTTTTTCTGACTGTCAGTTTGAATCTCCTTGTCCTTCCTCAGATTGTTGGTAGAAGATTCATTGTTTTTATCTCGACTCAGAATGACAATCTCTTTTTATCTGTTTTGATCTGTAGGGGTTGCTTCTTTATTTTGTGTATCTTTATGAACATTCTACCTTTTCTGATGTAATGTGACAATGACATTTCTGATCCTCAAGTTGTACTATTTCTAGAAATGACTGAGATCTTTATGATATCCCCTTTGATACTCTTTGGTCTGCACTGCCCATGAATCATCATTGGCAAGGACAAGGTGTTGATCACTTGGTGTTACTAATTCCTGAGAAAACTTATATTCCTCAGTTAGAAAGGTAGGTAATTCATCTTCCTCAATGAAATGATTAACCTCAACAATTTCTTCTTCATCATCTTCTGGGCCTTGTGTGTAGTTTTGTTGAAATGGTGTTTTGATTTGTCCCTGAGGGTCCCCATTTTTCTGTTCATTCTTCTTATTTCTAAAATATGATTATTTTTTTCCCCTGTAGTTCGAATTAATTATCAAAGGATCTACTTGTCTATCATAAATAGTAATTATGTTCATCATTCTTTCCAATGTTTTAATCAGAGTATCAAGCTTTACTTTAGAAGAAGAAGAAGACTCCTCCTTAATAGTAACTTTCTTCTTAGGTTTCTCTGGTTTTATTTTAGACTTCTTGATAAGAAAATTAGCTTCCACATTTACATCATTGCATTGAATTTCTTTTAAAGTTGCAGGATATCTCTCCTTAAGTTGATATGCCATGTCTAGATCGAAGGAAAGAGAACTTCTCAAAGCTCACAGATTTTGTCAATGCATATGCAGTATTCTTCAAAGTGTCCACCTTTACCAGCAACACCTTTTTTTCTTCTATCATATCCCTCACAGAGTGATACTGAACATCACTGTTCTTTGTCTTTGAATGATATGCAAGGTTTTTTTCTAAGAAAATTGCACTTTGGCTGTCACAGTCTATCCTTATAGCTCCTTGTACTAACCCCATACTTGAACACAATATCTACAACCAAACTGCTTCCTTTCTTGCATGAGTGGCTGCCATGTATTCTACCTCTGTAGTTGATAGTGCCATTACAGATTGTTTCTTACTCATCCAACTGACTGCACCTCCAATAGGTTAAACACATACCCACTTGTAGATCTTATTTGATCCATATCTCCAGCCTAGTCTGCATCAACAAAGCCATGAATATCCAACACTCTATCCACTCTTGGACTTCCTTGGTAGCACAAAACATAATCACTAGTGCCACACAAATACCTGAAAACCCACTTCACTATTGTCCAGTGCTCCTTCCTTTGTTTTTGACATAAACCTGCTCAATACTCCCATTGCATGTGAAATGTCTGGTCTATTATAGATCATCGCATACATTAGGCTACTGACTACACTTGCATATGGAACATGAGATATGTCCTCTTCCTCTTCTTGTGTCTTGGGAAACTGTGTAGAAATTCCCATTGTAGATCACTTGGTAATGCAATGTACAAAATCAAAACACTTGATCTACTTCTACAACAATTGAGCGGAAGCTTAATCGAACATGAGCAACATCAAACATGAAAAGATATAACTAAGAATGAGAAGTAATCAACCATAACACAGAAGATATATCACTGGGGAAAGCACCAGCCTAAAACCCCAGCTCTGTATTATCATACAAGTGGAAATCTTGTTCAAGTTACAAAAATAATTATCTCTCAAGCTATCCCGATCTCTCTGCACTCAAACAATACAGTTCATAGACTCAATAGACATAGAATATATCTTCCTCAAGCCCTCCAAGCCTCATATTTCCTTGCGCAGTTTTGATTGGGGTCCAATGTCATAACATGTGTGATTTGGCCACATCATACCTGCTGTAACCTCAGGTACAACTGCAAAATCCATAAGGAATAATATTCCTTCTGCATGCAAGGAAGATTCACCATGGAATATCCTAGCAACTGATAGTACATTGTCCCTCCATCTGATCTCAAATGGGTCTCTGACTGAACTGACATGCATGAGTTATCCATGAGTGAATCTAGAGTTATCTGAATTACAGTAGTTACATGCATGCAAGCATTAACTAACTAAACTCTCATTAATTTAACAAACTATTAAATTAATCTAACTGGACTTGACTAAGTTAAACTAAGTCAAATAATTACAACTCAATATTACAACTCCTCTTATCTCTTTAACTGAAGGTTAAATTCCTCAATCAAAGGAGAAACTGTTGCATGTGTTCACATAGACTTCAAGATTGAATTTCCTTAACTAATTAACTCAAGATGAATTAATTAATTAGTCTCCAAACTGTTGTTGATACCAAATTCGAATTTGACTTCCTATGTTTAGTCCAGGGACTGACTAAAATAGGAAAGGATCCCGAAATGCTATTTTTAGCACTTTCACTTTTCACCAATTGTAGCTAAGACCTCCAATGGTTGAACTGCTATTCATAGGCCGACTATTTATAGAAGTGCTATTTTTAGAAATTTCTATTTTTAGCATTTCTTGTTGCAAATATCAACACTCCCTCTCAACAAGAAAGGGATTATTAGCAACCCCGATCTTGTCTCTGTTGAACTCGAACTTGAATTTTGACAATGCCTTTGTCAAAATATCTGCATCCCCTGATTGCTGCTATTCTGATAAAGATATTTCAATGTTTTCCACATAAAAAATGGAGTCTCCTTCCCATGCAGGCTCGAGACAATGTGATCTCAAACTCACTCTAGGAGGATTCTCCTTGCTCTAGCCACACACTTTTTCCATTCCGCCAGTTGAGTAGCATCGATCGACTTTTGGAATTCTTGATCAATGAAGTCCTTGAGATCGTTATCTTCCAATACTTCCTCCATGCGATGCTTCCAAGCTATATAATTCATACTACCATCAAGGGAATATTCAAGTCTCAAATCACTGAATGCTATTGGTGAAATAGATGTGATAAGAACTCAATTCAATATTCATAAACCAAACTTCGTACTTCTCCTGCTTGTATACTATTCTTCCTTTATCACCTTTTCTCTAATACCATGTAGAAATTCCCACTGTAGATCACCTGGTAATGCAATGTACAAAAGCAAAACAGTTGATCTACTTCTACAACAATTGAGCGGAAGCTTAATCAAACATGAGAAACATCAAACATGAACAGATATAACTGAGAATGAGAAATAATCAACCATAACACAAAAGATATATCACTGGGGAAAGCAACAACCTAAAACCCCAACTCTGTATTATCATACAAGTGGAAATCTTTTTCAAGTTACAAAAGGAATTAGCTCTCAAGCTATCTTGATCTCTTTGCTCTCAAACAATACAGCTCACAGACTCAATAGATATATAATATATCTTCCTCAAGCCCTCCAAGTCTCCTATTTCCTTATGCAGTTTTGATTGGGGTCCAATGACATAACATGTGTGAATTGACCACATCATACCCACTGTAACCTCAGGTCCAACTGCGTAATCCATAAGGAATAATATTCCTTTTGCATGCAAGGAAGATTCACCAAGGAATATCGTAGCAACTGATAGTACATTGTCTCTCCATCTGATCTCAACTGGGTCTTTGACTGAACTGACATGCATGAGTTATCCATGAGTGAATCTACAGTTATCTGAATTACAATAGTTACATGCATGCAAGCATTAACTAACTGAACTCTCATTACTTTAACAAACTGTTAAATTAATCTAACTCGACTTGACTAAGTTAAACTAAGTGAACTAATTACAAGTCAATATTAGAACTCCTCTTATCTCTTTAACTGAAGGTTAAATTCCTCAATGAAAGGAGAAACTGTTGCATGTGCTCACATAGACTTCAAGATTGAATTTCCTCAACTAATTAAATCAAGATGAAAAAATTAATTAACCTCCAAACTGCTATTGATACCAAATTCGAATTTTACTTCCTATGTTTAGTCCAGGGACTGACTAAGATAGGAAGGGATCCCAAAATGCTATTTTTAGCACTTTCACTTTTCACCCATTTTAGCTAAGACCTCCAATGGCTAAATTGCTATTTATAGCCTAACTATTTATAGAAGTGCTATTTTTAGCAATTTCTATTTTTAGCATTTCTTGTTGCAAATATCAACACTCCCTCTCAACAAGATATGGATTATCAGCAACCCTGATCCTGTCTCTGTGGAACTCGAACTTGCATTTTGATAATGCCTTTGTCAAAATATCTGCATCTTGCTCCTCGATCAAAACATACTGCAACATCATGATCCTCTTGACCACACTGTCCCGTAGATGATGGTAATAGATATCTATGTTAGGATATTCCGACACATAGGAAGTAGTTAAGTATAACTTGGTCTAGTATAGAGTTAGGCAGAGTGTGTTTCTTTACTATGTACTTTTTGTAACTTACAATCCGATGGTCAAGGTATGTAGTGATCTAACGGTTCATTCTCTCCTCGGTATTACCGACACTTGATCCGTGGCTTAACACCCGATTGGTCCATGATACCTATTTAAAGAGCATGGAGGATCATTTCTAGGGTAACCGTTCATGAGAGAAGATTATGTAAATTTTCATTATTTTATTAATAAATTTCCTGAAGTGGCCGCGTTGGCCCAGGCCATGGATTGCTTCCCTCTTTGAGGTTTTTAACCACGTCAACAATATTGGTGTATTGATTTGTGATCTGTTTGTGAGCGGTGTCATTTGGTGTTCTATCTGAGGAACTTACCCTGTAAATTCCTACAATCTATATGCTTGAACCTGTCATGAAACACTAGATTCTCAGATAGTTTTATGCAACTCTAATTATCACAGTATATCACTGTAGGATCCATCATCTGACTAAACAATCCCACTAGAATCTTCCGCATCCAAATGGCCTCACATTTTTCCTAACTCACAGCCATGTATTCAGCCTATGCTGAGCTAAGTGCAACTGATATCTGTCTCCTGCTATACCAAGAAAATGTAGCTAAACCAAGGTTGAAGATTCCTCCAAAAGTGCTCTTCCTATTTGATGGACTACCTCCCTAATCCGCATCGATGAAGCCTTGCAGCTTCACTCCCTTTGTCAGCCTGTACCATAATCTGTATTGTGTAGTGCCTCTGAGATATCTCAGCACATGCTTCGTTACCTTCCAAAATAGCTTGGTGGTTGAACCATAGCTTGACTCAGCGGGTTAACTGCAAAGCATAAGTTGGGTCATTTTTTCACTAGATAAATGATTGAACCCACTAGCTGCCGATAAATAGTGGCCGCTACTACCTCACCTAAAGTAGCATCCTCCTTCCTCCAGTTCTAGCTAGAGAAGTCTGCATGGGCTTGCACTTCTCAATGTGAAAGCGCCTGAGTATCTCATTAGCATACTTTCCTTGAGACACAAATACTTCCCCATCTTTGTACCACACTTCCATGCCTAGAAAGTAGTGCATGAGGCCCATGTCCTTCATCTCGAACTCTCTTGCAAGGTCCTCCTTGCAAGACTGCATCAGCTGCTCATCACTTGTCAAAATCAGATCATCGACATAAAGTACAATAATCAAGGGTTTACAATCTACCATGATGTGGTATAGGTTCGCATCTGCTTCACTCTTGGTGAAGCCCAACTCGGTGAAATAGTTGTCGATCTTGGTATACCAAGCACGGGGTGCTTGCTTCAACCCATACAGTGCTCGCTTGAGTTGGTAGACATGTGACTCACGATCGAAGGTCTCAAATCCTTCAGGTTGCTCAATGTATACCTCTTCCTCAATCTTCCCATTGAGGAACGCCATCTTCACATCCATATGATGGATCTTCCAACCCATCTGAGCTGAAAGAGCTATAATCAATTTAATAGATGAGTACCTTTCTACAGGAGCAAAGGTCTCATCTTAGTTGATCCCCTCCACCTGTGAGAAACCTCGGGAAACAAACCTTGGCTTGTGTTTCTCAACACTGCCATTAGTTTCCTGCTTTACCTTGTAAAGCCATCGAGAACTAACCGTTGATTTGTCCGCAGGTCTATGGATAACATCCCACACACTGTTCCACATGATAGAATCATACTCTTGTACCATTGCATCAACCCAAACTGGTTGCTGCACTACCTCTTGAATAGAAGAAGGTTCGGACGCTACACACTCCCCAACTAGGGCCATGTAGCCAGTGTATCTCTCAGGAGATCTCCTCTGCCTACGCTGAGAGGATGGCTGCCCCATATTCTCTCTCACATCCTGCATCAATCTATCAGCTTCCCGTGAATGTTTCCACCCGTCTCCAGAAGACTCTCTAGCAGTGGTGGTCTCCACTACGGGATCCTCTGCATGTGGCTGATCCACATCATTAGGAGGCTCCTCCTCCTTTGGAACTAAAAGTTCCTCATCACCATGCAACTTGAGCTCCCTCTCAAGTGACACTCTCATGGCTCTCTGCTCATTGAACTTTAGATCCCTGCGTACTACAGTCCTCTGACTCGTAGGCAGAAACACACGATAGTTGTGGGGTGTATCTATGTACCCCACAAGTATCCCCAACTCAGCTGTTGGGTCTAGCTTCTTCCGAGCATCTTTGGTCACATGACAAAAAACTGGTGATCCAAAGATACTAAAGTGACTCACATATGGTCGCTTCCCCAAAAAATCCTCCATAGGTGTCTTCATCCCCAAAACACGATGAGGAATTATGTTCAGAAGGTACCTTGTTGTATTGCATGCCTCAACCCACAGATGAAGTGGCAGGCCTTGGTCATGCAACATTGCTTGAGTTGCTCCCACAATATATTTGTTCTTACTTTCAGCCACCCCATTCTGTTGTGGGTTGTGAGCTGCCGTTAGTTACCATTTAATTCCTTTTGATGCACAAAAGTCTTTAAACTACTAGGAGATATACTCTCCACCATTGTCGCTACGCAAGGCTTTTACTTTCTTCCTAGATTCTTTCTCTGCCGAGGCTTTAAACTCACAAAACCTCAAGAAGGTCTGATCCTTCTTCTGCATATAGTAGATCCAACATCTACGAGAAAAATCATCAATGAAAATAACATAATGCCTTTGTTTAGTTGTGGAGGCTGTAGAGAATGGTCCACATATATCTGAGTGAACTCACTCCAGGATTGCTCTAGCTCTACTATCCCGATCCTGAAAGGAATCTTTCGCATACTTACCCAGGGTGCATCCTTTGCATGTGTCCGTTTTCTCCAGTTTTCCCTTAGGTAAGCCAGTAGAAATTTGTTGCATGATCTTCAAGGCCCTGTGATGCAAGTGGCCCAGTCTTCTATGCCACATCTCACCAACATCTTGGATTTGCACCACCTCTACTTTGGAACTCAGTGTAGCATAGTCATCTACCTCTAGCTTGTAGAGCTTCTTTACTTGAATCCCTATTTGCTTGGTCTGTCCGGTGCTGATATGCCTCACGAACACTTTTCCTTTACTAAATACTACATCATAGACTTTATCATCTAGAATAGCAATAGACACAAGATTATTTTTCAAAACTGGTACATATTTAACAGCAGATAGGGTGAGAGGAGCACCATGCTCCCTCTGAAACACAACTGTACCTTCACCTGAGACATAGTAATTTCTATCATCGCCCATCTTGATCCGCATCTAGAGGTCCTTCTCCTCCAATGTATTGAAAAGATTCTTGTCACCTGACATGTGGAAAGAAGCTCCACTGCCTAGGTACCAAACACATCCCACCATGGATGAAACCATGCATGCGATAAGCGAGAAATCCAACTCAAATTGTGAAGCTAGTGCATCACCATCAGATCCCTTAGAGGAACCCTTCTTCGACTTCTTCAGTGGACAATGCATAGCATAATTTCTCACTTCATGATAGTGAAAGCATCGCACCTTCGACTTTTCAACCTTCTTCCCACCATGAGAATGTTTGGATTGGGACGCCTTCCCTTTCCCTTTCTTAGCTTTACTTGCTATAGCTAGATTTTCTTCATCATCTTGCTTTGATGAAGATCCATCCTTGGTGCTCTGCCTTATCTCCTCCTGCATCTGATCCGACCAAAGTCGTTCCCAATTTGGCAGTTTCTCTCTTCCATTAACCAAGTCCTGGTAGCTATGCCAGCTCTTTGGAAGACTGAGGAGTGCCAGAATCACCATGTCGTCATCAGCAGTCATGACCCCTACACTTGCAAGCTCATCCTTGTAGGTGGTGAGCTTGTTCATGAACGTAGAGATTGTGTTGCCCTTTTTGCACTTGATCTTGCGAAGTTTGTCCTTTCGTGCTAGCTTCCTCTGATCGTTGTTATTATGATAAAGATCTTTCAACATTTTCCACATTAAAAGCAGAGTCTCCTTCCCATGGAGGCTCGAGACAATGTGATCTCGAACTCCCTCTAGGAGGATTCTCCTTGCTCTAGCCACACACTTTTTCCATTCCGCCAGTTGAGTAGCATCGGTCGGCTTTTGGACTTCTTGATCAATGAAGTCCTTGAGACCATTATCTTCCATTACTACCTCCATGTGATCCTTCCATGCTATATAATTTGAACTACCATCGAGGGCATATTCGAGTCTCAAACCACTAAACACCATCGGTGAAATAGATGTGATAAGAACTAAATTCAATATTCAAAAACCAAACATCGTACTTATCCTTCTTGTATATTGTTCTTCCTTGATCACCTTTTCTCTAATACCATGTAGAAATTCCCAGTCTTGATCACCTGGTAATGCAACATACAAAAGCAAAACACTTGATCAACTTATACAACAATTGAGCGGAAGCTTAATCGAACATGAGAAACATCAAACATGGATAGATATAACTAATAATGAGAAGCAATAAACCATAACACATAAGATATATCACTGGGGAAAGCACCAGCCTAAAACCCCAACTCTGTATTATCATACAAGTGGAAATCTTTTTCATGTTACAAAGAGAATTAGCTCTCAAGCTATCTTGATCTTTTTGCACTCAAACAATACAACTCATAGACTCAATAGATATAGAATATATCTTCCTCAAGCCCTCAAAGCCTCCTATTTCCTTGTGCAGTTTGATTGGGGTCCAATGTCATAACATGTGTGAATTGGCCACATCATACCTATTGTAACGTCAGGTCTAGCGGCTCAATCCATAAGGAATAATATTCCTTCTGCATGCAAGGAAGATTCACCAAGGAATATCCTAGCAACTGATAGTACATTGTCCCTCCATCTGATCTCAACTGGGTCTCTGATTGAACTGACATGCATGAGTTATCCATGAGTGAATCTACAGTTATCTGAATTATAGTAGTTACATGCATGCAAGCATTAACTAACTGAACTCTCATTAGTTTAACAAACTGTTAAATTAATCTAATTGGATTTGACTAAGTTAAACTAAGTCAACTAATTACAACTCAATATTACAACTCCTCTTATCTCTTTAACTGAATGTTAAATTCCTCAATCAAATGAGAAACTATTGCATGTGCTCACATAGACTTCAAGATTGAATTTCCTTAACTAACTAACTCAAGATGAATTAATTCATTAATCTCCAAACTGTTGTTGATACCAAATTCGAATTTTAATTCCTATGTTTAGTCCAGGGACTGACTAAAATAGGAAGGGATCCCAAAATGGTATTTTTAGCACTTTCACTTTTCACCCATTGTAGCTAAGACCTCCAATGGCTGAATTGCTATTTATAACCGAGCTATTTGTAGCAGTGCTATTTTTAGCAATTTCTATTTTTAGCATTTCTTGTTGCAAATTTCAACACACTGTTCAATAGATAACTTTACACCTACAGGAATAGGAACCTTAACCGGTTTACTATCCTGCATATTAAATCTCTGCAATATTCTCTCAAGATACTTTCTCTAGTTTAACCAGAGCTTCCTCTTTGCCCAATCTCTTTTAATTTCCATGCTCAAAATATAGTTTGTAGCACCAAGATCTTTCATGTCGAATTTGGAGGACAATTGGGTCTTCAAATCTTGGATAATTTGTTTGTCATATCCAACCAGCAACATATCATCCACATACAAGACCAAATAAATAACAGGTCACCAATTAATTTAAAATACACACATTGATCTGCTTTGTTTCTAGTGAAGCCAAGTCCCCTTATAAATGTATCAAATTTCTGATACCACATTCTTGGTGACTGTTTTAACCCATACTGAGATTTCTTTAAGTTGCATACCATTTCTTTATTACCCTTTGTTACGCAGTAATTTGTCACCGTCCTTGTTACCCCCGCTGTCACACATTGGAGGACACATTTACGGACCTGTGAACAGTGACACAACTTGAAAACACTTGCATTGAGGTCTCCTAAGTATGAAATTCAATATCCCTGAAGACACCTTTTGAAGATTAATCCTAAAAAATGCCCTTTTTTCATTAGCGCGGGTCCACAGTGTCTAACCCGTGCCAATGGCTCAGTTCCTCCAAAGAGGGTGCGCCCATGGACGTGCTGTCACAGAACAAAGCCTGCGCCACACAAAATTAGTCATGAGTTTTGGCCAACGCGCACTGAAGTGTTTTTTCCTCCATTACTCACCGAGTTCTCTAGGAAAAATCCCATGGATATGATCGAGTGTCGTCTTTTTCATCCATGACAACTCAGTCCAAAGGCTATTATGAGACAATACCAAATCTTCAGTAGGTGTCCGGATACGATGAATACTTCCGCCTCTTCCATCTATAAATAACTGTCACCTTGCATTGAACCAGCTAGTGTCAGAGTGTTGAAGTTTTGAGTTTTGTATAAGAGATAAAGTAAGCTGAGGTTATGCTAGATTGATAGTAAGAGCTGAGAGAGAAGTCATGCTGCTGGAATGTTGAGAGAGGAAGTGACTTTGCAAGGCATGTCTAACTGCTGACCCAGTTGGAGGAGATTTGCAGCGTCAAGCCTTCATTGGTTGTAATTCTTCTCTTCTTCTATTGAATAATGAACGACTGTTATTATGGTTCCACTCACGTATTCTTCTGATAATATTTGAGTTATATCCTGCTTGACTAATATATAATTGTATGATATTGGATTTTACGCTTGTCTTGGATTGTTCTTTGTTTGTGCAGGTGTCCATGCGTGGAACGTAAGGATAGTGACCGGCCAAAGCTAGAGGACAGGAGCGACATTTCTTCCACGACAAATAGCGTTGGATTCCAGGTAGGTCTTTCTGACCAACCTTTAAATTATGCAATTAGGAACTTGCATGCAACGTGTATGATTGTTGCTAGACCCCTATCGAGCTAGTGGGATCGCCTCTGTCCGCAGAGGGGATTTACCGACCACAACACCCTTCCACTGAAAAATCTTTAGGTTTCTTCATCTAGATCTCCTCTTCCAGATCCCCATGAAGAAATGTTGTCTTCACATCCATCTGTTCTACCTCAAAATCAAAAGTAGCAGTAACAGATAAAAGTAATCTAATAGAACCTACCTTGGCAACAGGCGAACAAATATCACCAAAATCAATTCCTGGAACCTGGGAATAACCTTTTTCTACCAAATGAGCTTTGTATTTCTCCACCTTTCCTTTTACATTTGTCTTCTTCTTGAACACCCATTTGCTGCCAATGGGTTTCCTTTCAGCCGGTAACTCCACTAGGTCCCATGCCTCATTTTTGTGCAAAGATGCCATTTCATCAACCATGGCCTCTTTCCAGAGTTTTCCATCCTCTGAATCTGTTGATTTCTTCACAGTTCTGGGATCATCATCAGTAATAGATAAAGAAAAATTTGAACAGAAAGCAGATTGACTATACCTTTCTGGCTGCCTTGTTTCTCGAATTGATCTTCTCACACCTAGAGTTTGTGGCTCTTCATCTTCTATTTCCTCCTTTGCTATAGAGTCTGATTCTTCCTCCTTTAGCGAAAACTCTATCTTCTCAAGTTCCTTTGGTTGGACTTCATGTTTAATAACATATTTCACCTCTCTGAACACCACATCTCAGTTGTACACAACCTTCCTTGTTATTGGGTTCCAAATCTTATAACCCTTTAAACCATCCTTATACCCAATAAATATGCACTTTTCAGATTTACTATCCAACTTGGTTCTTTTCTCCTTTGGAACATGTACATATGCATCACATCCAAATACCCTCAGATGTGAAAGAGAAGGTTTCTACCAGTGCATACTTCTTGTGGAGTCTTATCTTCCAATGCTGATGAAAGTGATATGTTGACCAGGTAACATGCAGTCTCCACCACCTCTTCCCAGAATTCTTGTCCTAATCCATTACCACTGAGCATGCTTCTTGCCCTTTTCATCAATGTCTTGTTCATTCTTTCTACAACTCCATTTTGCTCAGGTGTGTATGGAGTAGTCTTCTGTCGTGCTATACCACACTTGTTACAGAATTCTTCAAATCCCTTACTGCAAAACTCTCCATCGTTATATGCCATAAGCATCTTTATCTTCTTCTCTGTCTGGTTTTCCACTAGAGCCTTAAATTCTTTAAACCTGTCAAAGACTTTAGATTTCTTCTTAAGGAAATATATCCATGTATTCCTTGAGAAGTCATCTATAAATTATACATAGTACATAGACTCACCCAGTGATGGAACTTTCATAGGTCCAAACACATCACTATGTGCAAGCTCTAATATATGTTTTTCCCTCTTAACACCAAAGGGGAAACTCACCCGATTCTGCTTCTCATATACACAATTTTCATAGAAATCAAAATCTAGAGAGCTATTACTCATACCTTCTACCATACCTTTACCATGAAGTATTCAAAGACCCTTCTCTCCATTATGTTCAAGACTTTGATGCCACAACATGGTATTCTCTCTAGAGACCACTAGATTTTCTGCTCCACTTTCAGGAACCATAGAACTGTTACAACCATCAATAACAGTGCTACCTTGCAGCTTGTACAAATTTCCGATCCAAACTCCCCGCATCAATACCAGTGCTCCCCGAACAATTTTGCAGGTATCCTTCTCGGACATTGTTTTTTCACCTGCATCATCCAGCTTGCTTACAGAAATTAGATTTCTAGCCAATGCAGGAATATGCAGAACACCCGAAAGTTTTCTAACCCTTCCACCTTGTAACTTCAACCTTACTTTTCTGCTACCAACGATTCTAGACTTCTTGTCATCCCCCAAGAAGATATCACCACCATCATATTTCTCATACTTGCATAACCACTCTCTATGGGGCGTGAAGTGAAAGGATGCACCTGAGTTAATCAACCATGCCTCATGATCTACATGTGTACTTGAAGAAGCAAAGTACACATCCCCACCTTCATCTGAGGTGGTTTTCACCTCTAGAGAAGGAGCATCATCATATCCCTTTCCTTTATCAGGAGCTTTATATTTACAGTCCCCTTTGTACTAACCTTCCTTTCCGCATTTCCAGCACACCACCTTTACAGGTTTTCCTAGAGATTTAGATCTCCCTATAGATTTAGATCTCCCACTCAATGACTTATTTTTGTTTCTGTTCTGGGACCGTCCTCATACAGACAAGGCATCACCATTCTGGCTCTCCATATTTTTCCGTCTCATCTCCTCCATCAGCAAGGATGAGACTATTTCATGAAACTGCAAGGCAGTTGCATTGATGCCTATTGCAATAACTAGACTATCCCACGAATCTGGTAGAGAACACAACAAACTGATGCACTTATCTTCATCTGAAATTTTAATATCAATAGATAATAACTCACTTACCACAATATTAGATGCATTCAGATGTTCTGTCAGTGAGTCTCCATCTTTCATCCTCATGTTATACAACTTTTTCCACAGGAACAATTTATTCACCAGAGACTTAGATTGGTACAAATTCCCTAACTTGTCCCACCAAGCCTTCGCTGTAGCTTCCCCTGATACATTCAGCAATACTGAAACTGAGACACACAATCGTATTGTGCTCTTAGCCTTCCAATCCAACTTCTTCCATTCTTCATCAGACACTCTCGTTGGTTTAGTAGCTAGATCTACCATGACCCATTGATCTTTATCTACCAACAAATCCTCCATCTTGAATTTCCATAACTCAAAACTTTGACCATTAAATTTCTCGATCTCTATATTTCCACTGCTCGCCATCCTCTTTCACCACCAGAATCGATCCCGCAGATCTCCCACTAAACAGGGTCTTCCATAGGCTTGAGCAAAACCCCTGAGCAACAAAGGCATCCCCTTGAAGCCAAAAAACTCTGATACCAAATGTAGGTTTTAACCTTGTACAGAAATTACCTGCATACGAATTATAAAACACTGAAAATAAACAATGCGAGAGCATAACACATAAAATACATATACAAAGAGATTTTCCCCTAGATCCCAAAATCGAGACTACCAGCTTGATTTTTCATTATGTTCCTTTCAATGTTACAATACACATTTATACATGCCAAAGCATCCAATACTATGGACCGAAAACCATCGCGTCCAAAACCATGTGTGAAAAATCATGCACAAAACCATAGGTAGGTCTGCCCAACGTAATATAGGGTCCAAAAACAAAATTTTCATAAAGTGGGGTAACCCGCACCCCTCAAAACCCCTATGACCCCCCTCTCTATGGAAACGACACAACAAAAGGGGGGCTCCGCCCCCCTTCTAACCCCCCGGTTAACTACGTGGGCTAGTCGTGGAAAGAATATAACAAAACCCAACATTACACTTCAACTCAATCAATTCCTTAGACTCTTCATGCTTAGATTCTATTTTTCTCCTTTCTACACTTATATCCTCACTCTATTTATACAATCCCATGGTCTGCAGACCATGGGTAGAACTTTCAAACCGACTTTATATTACAAAAACAAGGGCAGACAACCCGATGACTCTATTATGGCTTCGTGCTCCACACCCACAATTCGTGGAGTCTTTACAATGGACTTAGTCAAAACTTGGGCTTTAAGCCCCAAAACATGCTTTGGGGGGATTCCACCCCCAACACCCACCATAATGTAGGCCCCGCGCTAGGTCTTGCTTGAGCTTCTAGCCTTAAAACCATCGGCCCTCCTCCTGCAATATAGTTCGCAAAGATCGGGAAATGGTCTTTGTCATGACCCTGACTCTTGCATTTTAGGCACCATACTTCCTTGCGTACCTCTGGTCAAACCATCCTGTCCTACTTCAGACTTTGCATTTCATGGCATAGATTCTTCAGATGCACATGGATTTGCTAAACTCCTAGATTAGGATCTTGCATCAGAGTTTCATGTAGTCTCATGGAAATCTCCAAGGCCTTGGCCTGAGTTTCTATCTTCTACTGTGACAACGCACTCCTCAAGTGTGGTAGCTGTGAGGCCACAAACCACTCGCGATATTATGCATCTGTCAAATTCATGTTGGCTTCACAGATTGTACATTTTAGCCTCTGATCTAGCTTGCAAGGCATCTCGCCTGGTTGCATCGTGATCTCTTTGAATCTCACAATCGACTGTGTCTTTGATCTAGGCCTACTAAATTCCCTATTTAGTGTTGTCTGGATGTCTGCCACTCCAGCATTCGGGTTATCATTTGAGTACTTGATATACTAGGTTAGCGCGTGATCTTGCAGGGCACTAACCAATGTCGCCTTTTTTATATGTTCATCTGTAACACTTTGTGCTTCCCATACAACTTTCACAATGAACTAGAATTGGTCTAGATCCTCATTTCCCAAGCCTTTGAACAAAGGTAGCTTTACTGCATTTTCCATACTAAACTGTGGTGGAGGTGGAGGTGGTACGAGTGAAGTCGGAGGTGATGGTGGTGAAGTTGGAGGTGGTGTGGGTGGAGGTGGTATTTGTGGAATCCTTGTCTTATTAACTGAATAGCACTTCACGGAGAAACCTTCCCTATCCTTTGCCCATCACCTCACGGAGGTGAAATCAATGGACTATACATCAGACCCTTTTGTCCTTCGTTCCTGTAAGTTTTTCCGCTTCGCGTAGTTCTGAACATCAAGGCAGCTTCATGACCTATTTTTTGCATAATAACATTTTAATCCAAGTATTCAAGGATTTCACGTACTTACCTCGAGGTTTTTTGAAAAAGTGACACTCTACCTTGCTATAGTTGACTGAGGTGTTGACCACGAATTCAGTAAAAAAATCCTCCTATGATACGATCAAGCCAATGATCGACAAAGCGAGTGATTGTATCCTCCGATTCTACCAACCTTTGCACTAGATCCGGGGTCCACACAATAGGACCATCAAGTTTCCACCTTCCTTGGCTATCTTCTAGGTTCACAATCCACTCGTATAGCTCAATAGGGCAGAAGCAGAAAAATATCTCATGGATCTATGTATACAGGTATCTGTCCAACCATTGTTCCTTTGTCAGTCATGGATTTCTGTTCTCTTGCGCCACAAATTCGTGGATCTTTCTATCCAACCAGTCTCCAATATCCTTCTTAGTATGATTCTAATGATATGATATCACACATCTCTCATGTAGATTCCGGTCCTAGCAATGGAACCATTTGTTGGCTTGAGGGGTCCTAACCCAGGTTCAATGTTAATTAGCCAAACAAATCCCTACACTACTGGCCCTTTCGGCATCAGCCCGCGGAGCATAGATTGAAGCCTCACCCAAAGCAGTATGGGGGGATGCTGGAACCAAGTTTCTACACCTTGAGATGGCTATGATTTCATTTAATTCCTTCTATCCATGCCTTTGCGTAGATTTCTTCACTCTATGGCTTGCAAGACAAACCATGTGTTCCTTTCTTCAATACCTTCGCGAAAGAATACGATTGTCCTTTGCGTAGCCCAAGCCTGTTGCTCAGGTACTCTCGTGTTGTTATGACAATGTGTTGTACAAATTCCCCAATTAACCTAAGTTCCTTGTTTATCTTAACAAACAATTATAGTTATCCCCTCGTAAACAGATATTCATATATGTGTTCAGTTATTCAATGTAATTGCATTCATTTGTGCACCATTTAAGTATAATAAAGAAAATTCATACATAACATATCAATATGCATCAACAGAACAAAGACACAGAAATTGCAAAATATCTATCTTTATTAATATATTCCAAGTGGTTACAACCTCTAGCCACCCTATGCACATAGCTGCAGGGGTCCACACACTCAGCTGCAGACTTCTACCCTAGGCCTTTGCGCACTCAGCTACAGAGCCTTTACCTACGCTACAACCCAAGACTTATGCTTCTTGCTCTAAAGCTATGATTCTATTACATCATCCAACATTGTTTGTCTCCTTAAAGTACTTAGAGCTTAGCTCTTTTTATACAATCCCATGGTTCATAGACAAATGGTAGTTCTCTTACAGCCAACTTTACTTTTACAAAACTAATGGCAGACTACCCTTTATGCAACATAACACCTTCAAACTCCGCAACCACAAACTGCAGAGTATTTACAATAATATTACAAAAATTGACTTAAACCTGGGCTTTTAGCCCCAAAACTGCCCTTGGGGGATCTCGCTCCCAACATTATGCGAAAACCCTTCACACTCACACACAAAGTTGTAATCACTGTTGCATAAGTGTCATCATGTTCGTTCAATGATATGTCTCAAGTGTCACACTTCTCTCTCTTAACCTTTAGACAATCTTACTGTGAAGGTGTTTGTCTTGGTGGTTTGATGTGTCTTGTCATTGAGTCGTGATAAGTGTGTGATCACATTTTCATGTATGAATAAGTACACTTGCTTTCACACTTAGTCAATTTTCCTGAAAATTTATTGACCGAACAACCCTCCGTCAACCAAATCCGATATCAATGACCTTGCAGTGCTACCCAGAACTACGTAAAGCTTGGGGTTGTCATCTAGGAAGCTTGCGCTGTGCAATGCTAGAAATGAGCCAACTAACTGACTCCCATAACTACGCAGAATTTGTCCCAGAAGCTAATCCCGTTTTCACTTCCCCAAGACCTCCCATCAAGCCTTACATTGGTCAACTAGAGAAAGAACTCGAGTTATGACCCTGGGTTGTACTGAGCTCCATAATTTCACAAAGTTGTCCTACCATGCCCATCTACCCTGGTCTGCAACTAGCCTAGTAATTGCGTAGAGCTTTCCTACCTACCATCCCTTCTTCCCCACTCTGCAACTAGCTCAGTAATTGCACAGAGCTGTCTTATCCAACCCTTCTCCCCCACTCTACAACAAGATCAGAAACTATGCAAAAATATCTGGTGTCGGATTGTCTCTAAGGATTTCACAGTTTTGAACAGTAGCTCCCACATCCTGACCTTATGCTCCCGTGGAAAACTACGTAATTTTTTCTGCGAGTGCCTCTCGCTACCCACACTATCTTCCCCAAAATAATTTCTTAGATCCCAGCTGGATAACCTACCTAGTGCTTCGCTAGAAAATTGCGTAGATTGGCCTAGAAAAACCCCAACTCCCCGCCTGGCCTTCCTCCCAGAAATTGTGCAATTATGCCTCCTAGTTGGGTTTTGCCCCACAATTATCACTACTATCTCAGATCGCCAAAATCTGTCTCCGAGTGACATTTGTTTTGTTTTTCCCAAAAGTGCTCTAGAGCCTCACGTCCTGACTTGTGCGTGCTCTTCACAGTATCAGTGCCTTGTCCCTCTCCCGACCACCTACAACAAAATGGAAAAAAATGCATTATGGTAGACTAGGAAGATTTTGGATTTGATGGTGTCTCATCATGTGCGATTGTAGGAATAAGTACATTCATGAAACATGGCGTGATGATGAATGGGATGGAAAAGAGATGCATGCTAAAATACTTGCTCATAGTCGAAGGAACACATGAAGCACATCGAGCAAGCGAGTGAAGGGCACACATTCACATGCACTATCAAGAGAAGACCAAAACCATCGAAGACCCTACACACTTTTCCATGTAGAGGTGAAGGCATGTTACATCGAGAGAACACCATCACTCATCAACATAGCAGCTTGACATGGACACCACAATCAACCAGTACATGTAAGCATTGTCATGTCAAGTTGTGTCATGAGTTGTCTTAGCCACATCACTACTATGGGCCATACTTGTTGTGGTCAATGTAATGTAAATTGGAAGTCCAAGAGACCCACATATGAAGTTGAAGATTCACGTAAATTCGAAAATTCATAAGAAGTCAAATAGTCATGAGGGAAGTTGAAGATTCATAAGTGTCAATTATTCACCCTTGGCTATATATACCCCCTCATTGTATGAGCAAATGAATTTTCACCTTGGCTCCTCCCACATAGCCTTGAGAGTCTGTAATCCTTTCTTTAAGGAGTGAGAAATGGCTCCAATCATCCACTACTGGGGCTAGTGATGTATGGTGTATGAATGTGTCTTGGAACTTTATCTTAATCCAAAAGACTATCATAGGCCAACGTGTTTTCATGCATGTGTTGTATTCATTTGTAAGACTATTCTTTAAATGCTTGTAATGAATTTTTTCTTAAATTGTACTAGGATAATTGAATTACTTCGGTTATTCTAGTGCATATATTGTTAAATATGTGTTTTAATGGCTGATATTTTTGTCTCGTCCATGTGGACTACTCCGTCAGGCACTAGACAGATTCATTCTTGTATATTTGTTATAACGATCTTCACATTTGTGTGGACGACTCTCCTTGGTGTTGTATGTGTTATTCATTTACCTTAGTATTTATGACTGCCGCATCCATGTGGAACACTCTGCCAGAGGCTGTGTAGATCTTGTTGTGTTGTGTGTGTCTCTACTTGAGTTAGGACTACTCACTCTCAACTAGAGACTCACTTTCACCCTCCCCCTCTGTTGGCTTGAGGGGTCTTGACCCAAGTTCAACATTAATTAGCCAAACATATCGTTACACTACTGGCCCTCTTGGCATCAACCTGCTGAGCATGCACTGAAGTCTCACGCGAAGCAGTATGGAGGGATGCTGGAACCAAGATTCCGCACCCTGAGATGGTCATGATGTCGGTTTATTTCATTTATTCCTACCTTAGCATAGGTCACTTTGCCCTAGCCTGGCTTGCTAGATGAGCCCTCTATTCTGACCTTCAATACCTTCGTGAAAGGGTACGATTGCCCTTCGCGTAGCCCTAACCTATGGCTTAGGTACTTTTACACTATTATGGCAACGTACTGTGTAGATTCCTAAACTAGTATAAGCGTCTTACTTATCTCAATAGATAGTCACAGTTAGTATCGCATAAATAGATATCCTTAATTATGTTCAGTTATCCAATGTAATTGCATTCATTCGCGCATCATATAAGCATTAAAAAGGGAATTCATACATAAAATGAAAAGATGCATTAATCATAAACAAAGACACAAAATTGCATAATACTCTTCTTTATTGATATTTCCAAGTAATTACAGACTTTATCCTCCCTACACACACAACTCCAGGGGTCTGCGGACTCAGCTGCGGTCTTCCTCCCTAGGCCTCTGTGCACTCAGCTGTAGAGCCTCTACCTACGCTATGACCCGAAATTTAGACTTCTTACTTCAGATCTATGACTCTTTTATCTTGTGTATCTCTAAAAATACTTAGAGCTTAGCTCTTTTTATACAATCTCATGGTCCGCGACTCCGCGGACCATGGGTAGATCTCTTATAGCCGACTTTACTTTACAAAACTAAGGGTGGAAAACTCTTTATGACTTATCACACCTACATGCTCCGTGACCACAAAATATGGAGTCTTTACACGTTTCTTAGAAAATTTGACCAAAACATGGGCTTTTAGCCCCAAACCTGTCCTTGGGGGTCCCATTCCCAACAAGGCCCCCAAAACAAACATCCTAACTTGCCCTCGAGTCACTCGTTAGGCGCAGAGATATTTATGCGAAGTCCTTCTAGCCCGACCTGTATGACTGCAACCTCTATCGTGCACTGAGCGGCTGCTTGCTTCACATCTTCCACTGTTTGCTCGGTCACTACTCCTGCGCTGTCATCTTGAAGCTTTTATTGCGTTACCTGTATAGTCGCAAGCTTGCCTTCGATATTCCCTGTCACTGCGTAAGCCTCATCCAGCCAAGGCTTTAGTCTCGCCTTGAGCACTGCTTCCTTGTGCAATGTTGCATCCACTTGTTCCTTCAGCTGCCTGACCTCCTGCAACTTGGCTAGTCTCTATGTCAGCGCAACAGTTCGTGCTACGCCCTTAACCTCATCATAGCACTGTTGTAGCTTGCGCACTTCCATCTCTATCCTCTGTACATTGAGGTCCTCCTATAAGCTGGCTAGGACCTCAAATGACTGTTCAAACAATTGCGTGCAGTCCTCTACTGCACTCTCCATCGCCGCTACTGCTTCTGTGACAGCAGTCACCCACTGTTCCTTCACTTTTGCCAGAGTTGAAGGCTGGGCCCTCAATTGTAACTCTATAATTTGCAGGTTCAACTCCAACTGAACTCGTGCCATCTCAGTCCAAGTGTCATGCACCCCTATCGCCAGCTTGTGGATACATACCTCGACTGGCTCCTCCTCTGGAATGGCCAACTCTAGGACCATTTAGCATGCCTCCACAATGACCTGCATAATCCACTTGCGCTGATTGGTCGCCTCGGTCTTAGCGGTGATGGCAACATTTCTCTATAGGGCCATTTACTCGTTGTTGATCCACTTTTCATTGATCACCTAGAGGGTGTGGTGCTCGCGGGCCCTCAGATCTGCAATTACTCCATCCTGCAAGAGGTGGAGTGCTTCACGTAGGAGCACTGCTAGGTTCAACCCTACTCCCATTAGGGTGTTGACAGTGGGCTTATCAGCCTCATTCTCTTTGGTCAGTGCTCCATCCAGCAGTACTATCACACTGGAATCCTTCGTGTGCAGCATATTAGAAGCCTCTGAAGTGCCGATAGCCAAGCTGGTAAACACCGTGCCAACATGCGACGTGTGGGTCTGTAACTCCTGCAACCCTATCTAGATGGCCCCAAAGATGATCTGTTGCTACTATTCAAATTGTTGCGGTGGCTCCGTGATGACATCCCTCACTGTGTCACCGATATCATGCAAGTCAACCTTTGTTAATGTGATGGGGTCCAGTGAGGTCTTGGTTTCCTTTAATTTCTTTCTAGGCCCTCCTTTCTCTAGCTCCCTTAGGTGCTTGATGCAGACAAACGTTTCCATGGGGTCCGTGTCATGTTGTTCATGTGTATCCTCCTCGGTCTCAGGTGAAGGAGAACTCGCACCTTTATCAGAGCCTTTCTCTTTCCCACCTGTCTACTTCCCTGTTTGATGCATGGCCTCATGCTCTGCCTGAGCCTTATCAGTAGCCTCCTTCTTCCTCCTTTCAGCCAGTTGTGTCATCTTAAGCTTGCCCTCCTCTATTTTCTTTTGCGCGATGGACTTACTCCTGCCCACCACCAAGTTTGTGGTAGTGCACCACTCTGCCAACCATTGATCAAGCACTGCATGAATGGCGTCATCCTTTGCCAGATAAGGCAAGTCATACAATTTCTGTGTAGGGTCCTTCTGTGCCTTGATGGATAATTGATGGAAGTTGGCTTTGAATTCAGCATAGCCTTGCAGGTTGGCGTACATGGTAGGTGAAAATCGTCGTTTGCGTTTGATGGCCATCTGGATGTTCATCTCCATTAATATCCAAAAGATGTTGTTGTCCCTGACTCGCTGTGTGTCTTTGGTTACCCATAATGAAGCATATTTCGCTTCTTTTGGGAGGTCTAGTGTGACCAAAGGGAATTGGCTATCCTCTAGAAGATCCCAAGCTACCAGCACAATTGACAGTAAGCTCCACGCATAGTGGAACATATTATTGAGCTCTTGTACTTAGTGACAGTTCACCAGGAACTCTCCGCGATGGTAGTTCGACCAGTTGAACTGGACTCCTTTAGTGCACTGTGATGTGAGCGCAACGACAGGTGCTGACACCTCATCAGTGTGACACTTCCTCAACACTTTCCCTATGAGGATCTGCATGGCTACCTTCAAAGCAAGGTCGCAAATGCTAGATATAGCGTATCTACATGGCTTCTTCACCAGCTTAAATTTTTCCTTCATCAATTTTGCGAGAGCCTGCTCACCACCTTTTCCACCAAATATCATGGCTGGATTCTCTCCTATATACGACAATCATGTTATTCGGTGAATCAACCTATCCATGATGGGTATCAGCTCCTCCAGCCACAGACACCCATCATGCACTAAGCACAGAAGCTGCTTGATGACCAAAACTATTACCGGGGTGCGGTTGTAGTGCGACACCCAGAGCAGGTTGATCAACCTTTCCTTTTCCACTCCCTTGAGCCACCTCTTCGGCTCTAATGCATTCATTTCCATATTCATATTAATGATGTGACACATCAGCTCCTCGGTTGCTAGGTGTGGGAACTTCTCCTGGTCCACCAAGTCCTAGTCTTCAAGTTTCAGTAGTGGACTCGTGCCAAGCGCAGACTATCAAAAACAATTTTGTTTGGCAGTAGAGGGGTTTGCAAGGGAGACTTGATCTCATCAATTTCCTTTGGTATCTTAGTATTAGGCTTGCACAGACGGACATACACCGATAATCGAGTAATAGGGTCTGCACCCTGGGCTTCAACCTCCTCAACTTCAACTACCACATCCTTGTTTTCCATTGGGATGTCTTCAATTTCTTCCTCCTCTGGTTCTAATTTTATGGCATTGCCTTTCTCTTGTGTGGTGGGTTTTTGTGGGTTTCTCCCTGGTGATGCATGCACCGGTATAGTATGTTGGTTTCCCTTCTTGTCTTTCACGGTTTCTTTGTTGGGGGTTGGCTTCGGTGTTGACATTCTCGGTGATTTAGGGACTTCAGTGAGAACCTCGGCGACCTCTGGAGTAGCTACTTCTGCCTCTATTTCTATTTCCTGTTCCACCTCCTCTACTACTTCTTTACTATTTATAATTTTTACAGGTGCCAACATAACGCTTTCAAACTGTGCTCGCGACGTCTCTGGCAAGTTTCCAAATGCAGGAGTCTCTTTGAAACCCTCAAAGGATTCTCGTTTCATGGGTGCCTGAGAGCTCAATTCTCAAAATTCCATGTGTTTTTCATTGGACAGCCACTTGTAATTTATAGGGCTTTTTGAATTCAAATCCAACCGTTCCCCCCAAATTTGGTTCATTAATGCCAGATTGGCGGCAGATTTTCAAGGATCTGAGCCATAAATTTCATGTTAAATGCCAGACACCCACTCCATTTGGCCGCATTTCAACCGTTATATCATGAACAGTGACTTTAATGGTCATTTTCTAGCCGACCTGCATGATTTCTCCCTTGGTAGCACAGCTCCCTTCGCGCTGCCACGAACCTTGTGACACTTCCTTGCTTTGCACAATCCTCCAATCACGCAGCTCCTCAACTCAGGTAGTTTATTTTATAGTCTCGCACCTCCTTTCAGCTACCTGGAGTGCTAAGACTGTGCTACCTTCATCTAGTCACATGGTTGGACCACCGGTGTACGGCTTCAACCGATTGCCATTCACCTTTCCTGGGAAGGGATCTCCATTCAACTTGACCAGTTGTACCACTCCTTCGTCGATAATCTCCTTAATGACCTAAGGCCCTAACCGGTGCATCTTGAATTCCCTGGAAATTTATCAAGCTTACTATCATATAAAAAAACCAGGTCATTTACCTTAAAGGTGCGCAACTTAATATATTGATCATGCCATGATTTTTCATGCTGCTTTTGGACCTGTTCGTGAAATCCTGCTAGAAATATTTCTTCCTCAAGCTCATCCAGCTGTGTGAGCCTTTCCTCCAGGGCTCTGCAATCCATCATACCTATAAGCGCAACTATGTGAAGACTAGGAAAAATATATTCCATAGGAATTACTACTTCAGCACCATACACAAGCCTAAAGGGAATTTTTTCAGTCAACTTCTTGCATGTCATTCGATAAGCCCATAGCACTATAGGTATGCGTAGGTCCCAATCACTTTGTTGAGAATTTCAAACCTTGGTCAACATGTTCTATATCACTTTATTGAATGATTCCACTGTCTCGTTAGCTTGTGGGTGATAAGGTGTGCTCTTCTACTGATATACTTGAAATTCCTCTGTTAGCGTGCTAATCATCTCATTCAGAAAGTGCATATCGCGTTCACACATAAAAATATTGGGACAACTAAATTGTGTTAGTACATGTTCAAAGAGGAACTTCATAGTAGTCACACCTGTGAAATCCTTCACAGTCCGTGCCTCCACCCAACGAGTCAAATACTCCGTCACGATAATAATGTACCTTGCTCCTGTCTTTCCTTGGGGTTGAATGGGTCCTAGAAAATCTATTGCCCACTTCTATAAAGGTTGCAACGCCATCTGGGCTTACTGACCACAACACATCCACAATTGTACACCATTGGGTGGCTTCACCAAGGATGGGATCTTCGCGTGAGCCAACAGTGTCACCTTCCATACAATATCAAGCCCTTCATGGATGAGGTATTGTGTGACATTGCTCCCCTTGAAGTTTGTGATGTATTATTAGGACAACCATACTTGTGGAAGCAACATGATGTGTATGAATCCAGGTCCTGTGGTGTTATCATTACTTTGGGAGATAAGTTGTACAAGATACCGGAGGTAGCATCGCCTACCACCATCTCTTTGATTACTGCAAAAAAATGCACTAAGATCATTTCCAAAACTGAGAAACTTGTTTTCCTGATGATACGCCCTCAAGGAAAGAAGAAGACGGTGGCCACAACCTCCAGACAGGGCCCCTCTACACGACAACTACAGCTGGACAATGTCGTGGAGGAGTACAAGGACATCTTCACCTCCCTCGCAGGGGTTCCTCTGCACTGTTAGGTAAAGCACTCCATTGATCTGATCCCAGGTGCACTGCTACCCAATGGACCAATCTATCAGTGCTCCATTCTAGAGAATGATGAAATCAAGAGGCAGATTCAGGAGCTTCTATAGAAAGGTCACATCTGTACGAGTTCATCACACTATGGGAGCTCGATCGTGTTGGTACAAAAGAAGGATGGGACTTGGAGAGTCTGTATTGACTGTCAGGTGTTGAACAAGATCACTGTCTATAATAGGTACCTGATCCAACAGATTGATGACCTCTTGGACCAGCTAAAGGGGGAAAAATATTTCAGCAAGATAGAGTTGAAGTCAGGATAACACCAGGTACCAATCGAACCCTCCGATGTGTGGAAGACTACCTTCAAAGCCAAGAAGGGCCTTTTAGAATGGTTGGTTATGCCTTTCGGAATGACGAATTCTCCTGAAACCTTCATGAGGCTAATGGATGACATCTTGTGGCCATTCACCAACTCATTTGTAGTGGTATACTTGGATAACATCCTGATCTTCAGCCAGAGTTAGGAAGAGAACCTCCACCACATCCAACAGGTTCTCCAAACATTGCGACAACACAAGTTATGTGCCAATTTGGAGAAACGCACTTTTGGCATGACCCAAGTTCAGTATCTGGGTTACATTATTGATGGATAGGGAGTGCATGTGGATCCAGCCAAGATCCAAGTCATTTGAGATTGGCCATGTCCAACCACTTTGACAGAGCTCCACATCTTTCTAGGTCTTGCCAACTTCTATCGTAGGTTTGTGTTGGGATTTTCTCATATCACTTGGCCCTTGAGTCAAGTCACCAAGGGAGGAGCGAAAAAAAATTCTTTTGGTCTGAATCTCAACATAAGGCATTCACAAAGTTGAAATATCACCTCTGCACGGCACCAGTGCTCGCATTACCAGACTTGCAACAACCTTTTGAGGTTGAGTTAGATGCCTCTGACTATGCTATTGGGGTAGTCCTTACTCAACACGGGCATCCAGTGGCATATCACAGTGAGACACTTTCAGACACAATCTGGAAATATCCCACTTATGACAAAGAGATGTATTCCATTATGCAGGCCTACCGACAATGGAAGCATTACATTTTGGAGAAGGAAATGGTCATCCACACAGAGCACCGACCCCTGCAGTTCATACAGACCCAAGGGAAATTGCAGAATGATTGCCATCAGAAGTGGTCCACATACCTGCAACGATTCCATTTAAATATCAAGTATAAGAAGGGTAGCACCAATAATTTTGTAGATTGCCTCAGTCAACCACCGATCATGGCGTTAACCACTGTGCTAAACTCTTGTGGGCATGAGACTTCTGATTGACCACTTCTCCACAAAAGTGACCCAGAATTCGGCCACACATACCAGACACTTTTTTAGGGTCAACATGTTCCAGATTTTCACCTCCAGGATGCCCTGTTATGCCACTTGGGTAACCTTTGTGTTCCTTCAAGCGAGTGTGCCAAGATGATTTGGGAGGCACACTACAGTGGGGTTGTTGGACTTTTCGGGGTTGAGAAAACGGTGGAAGTACTACAGATGTATTTGTATTGGTTCAATCTTCGACATGATGTTGGGAAGTACATTAGATCATGCACTACCTACGCCATTTCCAAACCAACCATCAAGAAGGAAGGCCTCTATACCCTGCTGCCTACCCCTAGTCGACCTTGGGAATCCATCTCCATGGATTACATATCAGGCCTTCCTTCCACTAAGCATGGAAACGACTGTGCTTTTGTGGTCATCAACAATTTCTCAAAGATGGCGATTATGGCTGCCTACAAGAAGAATATCACAGCATGAGCCACTGTTAAACTCTTCTTTGAACGAGTGTGGGTACACTTTGGGATCACACAGTCTATCATCTTAGATTGGGACAACAAGTTCCTCAGTACATTTTGGTCTAGTCTCTGGTCGATGCTCGACACCAAACTCACTAAGTCCACAACTTTCCATCCTCAAACTGATAGCTAGACAGAGTTTATTATAGGATAATCGTACACATTCTGCACATGTACAACTCAAAGCATCCACGCACATGGGATGCGAGCCTCCCCTATGTTCAGCACAGCTACAACCAGTCTCTCCACAACTCGACTGGTCACAACCCTTTTCAGTTGGGCTTGGGATTCCAACCACTATGTCCCATTGATGTGGCCATGCCATTTGTAGCTACTCGCGCAAATTCGGCTCATGTCCAGTCCGAAATAGATAAGGAAAACAGCTTCATTGAGCACATCCAACATATTTTCCAGTAGTTCCATGAAATTCTGTAGAAATCAAATTCCAGGTACAAGTAGCGACATGATCAACATCGAGTGCCACACACATTTCAGGTGGGTGGCAAAGTCTGGTTGCATTTGGAACAGGAATGCCTTACCGGAGCCTATCGGAAACTTAGAGCACTCTGATATGGTCCTTACACCATTACCAAGGCTATGGGAGATAATGAATTTAAGCTCAACATTCCTCCATTCCTTGGCCTGCACGCAGTGTTCAATGTGGACCACCTTCGACCATACTTTCCACCATTACTAGACACATCCGACATTGTAGAACAACTCACACCCATAGAGTTAAATCCAGATTGCATGGAACAAGATGCAACTGATCGGATCATGGACACAAAAATCAAGCACACTCACCAACCAAATATCCAATTGTATCAAATTTTCAAAGCAGGCCAACCCCTTCACTAGGGCAAATAGCTCACCAGGGACCAAGTTCAACAGAAGTTTCCTCATCTTATGGAGGAACTCAATGAAATGGGGACCATTTCTTCCTAAGTGGGGAGGAATGATCTAGGTGGATAGTGGTGGCCACCTACCAAGTCCACTTGGAAACCCACCATTTTTTCTTTCAGCTTTTCAATTTCCTTAATAATGGCATAGTTTACTATTTTTAGCAGTTTTCTGGTCCTGAACTTTTGGAGCCATTTTGAGGCCCTAAACGATGTTTAATGGGAAAACTGGGAGAAACATGGGTCCATAGACTAATATTTCTCTTCCCAAAGTTTTATTTCTCAAAGAGATCTTTCTAACAAGATATTGTGCGCATCAAACGGAGATCGTATGCCGAAGTTACGACCCCGGGAAGTTCATGTACCAATTTACCCAAACGGGGCCCACAGTTTGGAGTTTCATCTTCTAGGGTTAGGTTTTTGGATTTTAAGGGTTTTCCATTGTTTCTCAACAATAAATAGGCTTGCGAGCCTCATTGTAACACAGTTCAGAGGCATGTAGCCTCCACATCTCTTCTAAGAGATAAGATATCATCGTCCTTGCTAGTTTATTTCCATTGTTGTTTGTAAGCATATTTCAATATTTTGCATTAATGAAATGAAGTATTATTTCCGCTACATCTTTGTGTTTATGGTTATCTCTGTAATTTTTTGTGTTCCTATTTAAATCTAGATCATTTAGCCTCAGTTATGCCTTGGTTGAGTTCTTTTGGTTTGAGTTCCACATTCATGCTTGGAATATGGCACGGAGGTTAATGACTAAAGAGACATTTGGCTTAGCCATTCTATGGTCAAGTGGAACATGGTAGTCCCATATTTGGTTGGTTTATTGTGTTCATTGATGAGAAATTCATTCCCTTGATTTCTATGTGCAAATGTATTGATGTATATGTGGATTTTGATGGCTTGTGTGTTTATGGTAATTTTGTTCATATTATATTGGTTATATGTACATTTTATGACAACAACTATGTATGGCTCTCAATATTTTTTTACTTGTATATGAATGGATAATTTGTCTATGACCTAATAGAGGGTAATGCAACAATTGGCATGAGGGAACAATGGTTCATAGAAATTCTCAAATAAGTATGATATCCCTACACTTAATTATGTTGTTTACACCTATAGGTTACATGTTGGTGATATGTTTTATGAAATTCATGTCATGGCTAGTAGGGGTCTAATTAAGGCCTTGATTAACTTATTACTTTGACATCATTTTTTCCCTGTACTTTTACTGATTTTGAGCTATCATTCCATTATGAGCAGTGGTCTGGGTTCTGGGCCTGAAAAAGTGGCTTAAATCCCAAGTTTGTTGGCACAAAACTGGAAATTTTGGTCCACAGTCACTGGCATGCAGGCCTATGAGAGCTACTTTAGGTCTCTAATCGCTCCCTTTCCCATAGCATGAGAGCGACTATGGCTTAAGAGGTCTAGAACAATAGTGGGACCTAGGGACAAGTTGTCTAAGTTGATGACTTGTCTCCTGAGGGTTTTGTTGCTGATGTGGATAGGTTTGTTGATGTGTTCCATCGATTCCACTTCCTTAAGGTCACATAGGGGGTCGAATCCAATCATAATATTCTCTTGTTGCATGTTTACTTGATTGGCATGGTTACTTGGGTAGATGTGGGAGGAGGGTGTTACAGAGTGGTATCAGAGCATGTTTCAACTCTTAGACTAGATGGGTTGAATGTGTTAGTCATGCATGCATGTCAATTGCATGTGTGTCTCTTACACTGGCATACCATATGCTTGTTGCATTGCTTGATGCTTCATTAGGGTTGTAGTACGGTTATCATGGAGAATTTGATATTGATTTCACGAAATGTAATCGTCATGAGTATGTGACTAGTTGCATATGGTTCTATGCCGCTTACATGTTGATTTTATGTCACCTACTTACATTATTGAATGCTAGGTTACATTTTTGAATATTTTGATTCTATGCACCACTCTTGTAGGTTGAATACAAGAACTGATCGATTATGGTCAACTACATGCATCTATGTGTGGTTGATTTGGCATTGCTTATGCATATTATTGGTTGCATGTGGTAATGTGTACAATGGAGTAATGGTTGTTGTCATGAATGAGATCATATCATGCATTGTTGGTATGGCCTTGCATTGATGACTGGACCCTAACTAGAGTGTGTATTATGTGTTGATACATTTAATTGTGTATTTCTATATGTTGTTATGATTATGTTATACATGTATCGTTCTAATTTGGTGATCTTGCATACAAGGTATCCTCCCCGAGCTATACTGAGGTACATCGATTTATTCTTATTTGGTTTATCTAACATATTATGCATTGCAGGAAGAAATATCAAATGGATAGAAAGAGTAGTATGGTTTTGGGTACTCTTTAGATTTGGCAGTTATATTGAGAAGCTTGAAGGAAGAGATAAGGAGTTGTAGGGAAGACAATGACTGTATTATATAGGCACAAGAGACGCATGCATAGGTGAATGCTATACTTCTTCAGATTTTTTTAGACTTGCAGTGATAAGGGCTGCTCCAGATAATCCATGGAAATGATGATAAAACTAATGGTGCATGTGACAGTAGATCTCATGGTAGACACATGTCAGATAGATCTGACACAATGAGAGACGATAGGTTGTTGAACACTCCGGGAGGAGGGGCGATGAGTACAGGTACTATTATACTTCTATTTCTAATAGACATCATGATCGTCATTTCTATCATCCTTATAGGAGGAATGATAGGGGATACTTGTCGGATGAATTCAAGAAATAAAAACCACCTACTTTTGATGGAGATATGAAGAAGTCGGAAGATGCAGAGGCTTGGATACTTGGAAAGAAAAAAAAATTGAGTTCCATGAGTACACAAATAACATGAAGGCCATAATAGTTATCTTCAGCTTGAAAGGTAAAGCAGACATATGGTAGGAATATGCGAAGCGGGTTAGAGACATCAGGAAAAATGACTTGAGTTGACAAGAGTTCAAGGGGCTTTTTGGGAAGAAGTACTTGTCAGAAAGGTACTATGACAGTAATGCTAAAGATTTCTATGAGCTAAATATGGGATCAATGAAAGATGAAGAGTACACGACCAAGTTTCTGGAGCTATTGAGGTATGCACCATATCTTACTGATGAGAAGGCTAAAGTTTAGATATTTTTCAATGGTTTTCCATTAGCATTTAGAGATCAGATTGAGTATGATGAGCCTCGGTCACTTGAGGAAGTTATTGGGAAACTGAAGGATTACTATGAACAATCAAAACGTAAGAATGAATCTTAGAATGTATGGAAAGGAAAGGAAAAAGGTAAAGGGCAGCCTAAGAGGACAAGGCCTCAGCATGCAAATGAGAAAGAGAATGTGGCACCGCAAAAGATATTTAATGAAACTAGATAGGTACATGTGTCACAAAAACAGCAACATAGAGGTGAGGGTACTAGTCAGTTGGAGTTTTGGACATGCAGTAAGGAGAACCTTTTGAGATATTGTCCATAGAATCATGGTGGTAGGGCTTAGATATACAGTGCACAAGAGGCATAGACTGTTGGGGACGTTGGTCAGAGTATTCCATGTATCTATGCAAAAATGGACAACAGACAGGTAAAACACCAAGAATCTATCGTTGAGATGGACAGTAAAATTTTTGATCGAGTTATTTCTATTTTGATTGACCTTGGATCTAATTATAGCTATGTTAGTCCTGAATTGGTGGATAAGTGTGGTTTGAATAAGGAATTGTATGCAGAGTCTTGGTTAGTGTAGCTGGCCACAGGTACAAAGAAGCGAGTTTATCATTGGGTAAGAGCTTGTGTATTTTATTTGAATGGTATGCATACCACAACACATTTGAATGTATTATAGTTCATTTCATATAGTATGTTGTTGGGCATGGATTGGATGTATATTCATAGAACCAAGGTTGACTGCTATGACAAATCTATTGATTGTGTTGACGATAATGGAGAACCAGGTATCTTACAAGGTAAGAAGAAAGTTGCATCAGTTAGGATGGTGACAACTATGTAAGAAAAGTGTAGCCATAGAAAACCGATGAAAGATATTTGCAATACATATTTCTAGTGATAAGAGTAAGAAGGTTGATGATGCAGATGTGTTGAACAGGTATCCAGTTTTGCAACAATTTCAGGATGTATTTCCTGAGGACATTACAGAGTTTCCACCGCACATGGAGGTAGACTTTTCTATTGAGTTAGTGTCAAGGGAAACTCCAGAATCGAAAGCATCTTATAGGATGAACACACTTGAGATGGTTGAGGTAAAGTTGCAGCTGAAGGAAATGTTGGACAAGGGATACATTAGGCCAAGTGTATCACCTTGGAGCACACAGGTCTTGTTTGTGAAAAATAAAGATGGCATGCTCAGATTATGCATTGATTATAGACAACTGAAAAAAGTGACTATCAAGAAAAAGTACCCTTTGTTGAGGATTGATGACTTGTTCAATCAACTGAAGGGAGAAGTAGTGTTCTCAAAGATTGACTTGAGATCCAAATACCATTTGGTACACATCAAAGAGGAGGACATTTACAAGACTGTGTTCAAGACCAGGTATGGGAATTATGAGTTTGTTGTTGACCCATTTGGCTTAACTAATCTCTAGATATTGTTATCACAAAACCCAACCCTGATAGGCTACTAATTAGGAAGACTTTGAGTAACTATTTCAAACCAAACTTTTGGTTGAGGCTTAGCCTCCTCAACCTGAGAGGGATCTCTCACTAGGTTAAAGATTTTAGTTTAAAGATTAGATGGCTAACTCTATGGAAAAAACAAGTGAAAAAAGTATAAATGGTTGAACACAATCAATAAACATCCATTGGGCTTATGGAGTCAGAATATGTTCAAGTATCATAGCAATATTAGCTTAACATGGAAGTCAGGGCATAAAAAGTCTTAATATATTAGTAAAACAGAGAAATAGTGTAAGGAACACAGCCTATAAACACGTGAAGGAAGTTAGAGCATTGTCAATTAATTCTAAGTAACATGTGTTCATACCACTGCAAGTGAGTAAATGAAGAAAACCATGAGAAAATAAAACATTAAAACTCTCTTCTGAATCCTGAGTAGTGAAGCTAAAATCTCTGTATTAACATAAAAACACAGTCTCCCACAATGACACAGTATGACTGTTTCTTTTAAAAATTTCCAACCCTAAGGCATTCCACCTCTTGTATTTTATAGTTTTTTCATTACAATATTGGATTCCTTGATCCAACATGAGAGGAATTCAAATTTCCTATCTTGACATCTATTCTTTCCTAAAACAAACTTTTAATTACAAGTAGCAGTTATCTAACAGTTTTAGAGTCCTAATACAATTAGGAGTACAACTCCTTATTATGATAGTAACAACTTAAACTAGGAAATAAATTCGATTCTTGGTAGCTGCTCCTCCTTAAATTTGAACTTGGTGATGTCCATAACCCTCCAGTTGGCCTTAAATAACTTCTCCTTCATCTGCCCTGAAAACTAGGAAACTGTCCCTTGTAGTGTAGCCTTGGTCTTCAATGGTGTTCCTCGAATCTCCTGCTGGCCAAACTATCTCCTTTAATCATATAAAACATATTGAATTAAAAATAGAACCCTTCTCTTACACTTGTGCCAAAACAAAACTCCTTGAAGTTGCCTAAAGAAAGACAAATTGGATGAGCTACGAAATGAACTGTTATTTTTGTAGCACAGGGCTTAGTTCTTTCATATATCTTTCGTTCCTTGAGTTTTTCTTTACTTAGGCTTTAAACCTTCTCAAATGATCTCCTTACATTTCTGCAGCAACAACTTTCTCAAAAATAGCCCCTTCATTCCTTTGAAGATTAACCAAAAATAACAAAATTGCACCTACAACAGTTTCATAGTGTGCTACGAAACCACTGTGCATGTCACCTACAATAGTTTCATAGCGCGCTATGAAACTACTATGTGAATCAATTTACACAGTCTTTTTTCAAAAGGTTTCTTTCTGAGGATACTTCACAGCCGTTTCCTTATGTAAATATGCCACATATACTTGAGATCACCCATCTATGAAACTACTTCAAAAAGTAATATCTTTGTTTCAACCAAAATTGTACTAGGGTTTCATCACTTACTACCCTGTTTATTTGTGTTGAGGCTAACCTCCAAACTTGTTCAGCTGAATTTCTAGGTCTTCAATTTTTCTTTTCATCACCCTGATATTAGTTCTTATTCTGTCATTAATCATTCTGATGTACCTTGCTGCCTTGATTTCTGGGACAGTCCAGGTGAAGTATTGAGCATCTCTGTCAACTACTTCAGGTTTTGGAACTTTTCCATCTTCCCACATGGCCTTTACCCTTTTGAAATTGGCCTTTTCAATTGCATGTTTCCTTTCCCTTTTCTTAAGTTGGGAAATCTCAAGATTGACAAGCTTCAATTTCTTCTTGACTTCCTCAAAGTTATTTTCTTCTTCTTGTGTATCAACTACTCTGTTTCTGCCATCTTCGTGCATGAGTGATGGTTGCACTATTGGAACTACGGGTTCTTCATAGAATCCTGATATCTCCCTTGTCTCACTCACCTCTGGCTCTACCTCTTGTAACCTTTTGGACTACCTAGTCATAGGCCTTCTGTGCTTAAAAACAAATTCTGAAACCTAATCATCAAACTATAACTTTTTGGAAGATTTCATCTTTTTTGACTTGCTCTCACCTAATTCAGTGAAGTCTGCTTGGACCAGAGGGGACTCATCAATGTCAATTTCCTGGAGAAGATCATTCAAATTGCCCTTTGAGGCTGGGCTTTCATCAGTGACCATTGTTTTACCCTTTTCTTTAGCTATTTGGCCTCTATTTACCCTTCTCTAGACTGTTTCACCAATGGACTGCTCTTGTGCTGCTTCCTTAATATGAACTTTCTTCTTATGTGACTGCTGAGGAGTATCTTGAACAACCAATGATTTTCTAGTCACTGGCTCCTTAACTTTTTTTCTGGCCTTCAATTTAACAAACCTACTTGACCTTTCTTCTGCATGGTGACTAATCATCGGTGACAGTATTTCCTTAGCCCTAGGTCTAAGTCCTATTTCAGCTCTAAAACCAGACATAAAGAGAAATGAGGACCACTATCTATCTACTTTATGAAGTTCTTGCAAGACCATTAATTTAACTAATTCATGATGGCACAATGATGTTTCACATGCCTCTTTGTTCAACTGTATTTTATCATACATCTTGCCTAAGCTCTGAAACAGAAAGAAAGCTAGATCTAGAGATATTATGCCAGTGAAATGCAAAAGGAGTTTGAAATGTTAAGAATACACCTTGTGGTATCTTCCTTCATAGGTGAAATACCTTTGTATGCATGAGAGTAAGTTGGCAAATGAATCTTTGACATAACCCCTTGGCACTGCTTTAGTCAAATCTGTGTGTACAAACTCTGGCTTCAGGAATATCTTGCAGGGTGCCATCTCAAACTTGAAATTCTTAAACCATTTTTCCTGACCTCTAGGAATTTCTGTGACTAAAGATATCACTTCAGGAGAAACTAGAAATTCTAACACCCCAATATTTGTATGTAAACTTGTGAAGTTAAGAGAAAATTCCTTATTCAACTGGCTATGTCCTCCCTGTAGTTTCTCACAGAACCTCCAGCAACCTACTTTTTTGAAAGATTCTTCTACTAATTTATCCTTTGTGAGAGCATCTAAGCCTTCAGGTTTAGTTCTCAAACATTGGACTGACCTGTGATTCTTTCTTTCTTTTGAGATATCTCCTTTGAAATTCCTGCAGATAGAACAACCTCGAAGAAAATGCCTTGCTTAATTGAAGAGCTGCCTCGCTTGAATTTGATGAAGAGCTACCTCGCTTGAAAACTGCGAAAGAATTCTGGTCTTTGCTCACCCTGGGCTTATTTGCTTCGAACTTAAGAACAACAGCAAGTGTATCTTACATGAATGTGGCCAAGATCATCACGGATATGACCAAGATCAACTAACCCTTTCCTTTTTTTGAAATTTGAAATGAGTGCAGACAAATGACCCCTAACGAATCTAATGATGGATATGAATGGTTGCATGTGAGTGGTAAGGTTCATGGACTAACACCTGATGCTAAAAATCTAACGTATTCTGGTGGATTTGACAGTTAGACAAGATTTAACACGAACCCCCGATTTCGTAGCGCATCCAGTGCATATTAGGGGTTTTGTGCTACGAAAACACCTAACTACGAATCCTCGATTTCGTAGCGCAGGTAGTGTAATTTCAATACTTTGCACTACAAAAATTCCTCGACAGTTTCATAGTGCGGGTAGTGTAATTTCAGGACTTTGTGCTACGAAAATGCCTAGACAGTTTCGTAGCGTGTTAAAAAGTTTCAAATGACCAAACACATGAAACTTTAAACATGACATGGGATCCATAAGGGGCCAAACAAGGTTGTTTAACTTTATTTGATGAAGGAAATGAGACTCTAAACCTATGACTTAGACTCTAAGAACATAAAAATGACTTGACCATGTTTAACATAAAAATGTTGGAACCAAGGGAGCTGTCCAAAATTTTAAAAACTTTTACAGTGATAACAGTGGCTCCACTTGGGATAGTGTGCCCATGTGGTACACTAAGAACCTGCAGTTCCAGTGCTTTATCCATTTATGATAAAAAACTGAAAGTTTGTTGACAAGCATCCTCTTCAAACTATTAGGTCCTTCAACTTGGGCTTAAGATTTATGTTTCAGCTTTTCATTATTTGCAAAAACTGACAAAAATGAATATATACAATGTTATGAGAGATTGGTAATACTTCAACAATGATAATGCTTTAGGAACTTTCCATTAACAGGCCCTCTAGCATATGATCCTCCATCAATTTCCTGCAGTATATAGGTGTTGTTCCCATGAAAACCAGCAATCTGAAAAGGACCCTTCCATAAATTGTCAAACTTACCGTGTGTTATCACTGACAAATTTTGATGCTAAATGTCTGCAAATAAACACATAAACCCTTTTAGCAGTTTCGCAGTGAAAAATGTTCAAGTGATTTCGTAGCGCATAATTTATATTTTGCACTGGCTGCTCTACGAAATTGGGGATTTGTTTGAATACATAGCAAATCTCACCCAGCTGTCAGACTTATTGGAGTCCACTGTGTTTCGGAAGTCTGAGCATGTTGAGATCAAGAGGTTTTTCCAAGCAGGAGGACAGAAGCTGCCAAGTTTGCACAACTGTGGAATGAAGTGTTTCTAGTTTTCGTGAGGAAGACCTCATAAGCAACAGAGAAATAGATCTTTTACTTGTTCCATATTCATCAGATCCAAACCTAAAGCTAATACAATGGCCACCATTTTTACTTGCGAGAAAGAACTCAATAGCATTGGATATACCAGCTCAATTTAAAGCTAAAGATGCAGATCTCTGGAAACGGATATGTGCTGATGAGTACATGAAATGTGCAGTTCTTGAATGTTATGAATCATTCAAACATGTTTTGAGGGTACTAATTGTTGTTGTAAATGAGAAAAGGATAATAGAAATAATAATAAAGGAAGCTGAGGCTAATATATCAAAGAATGCACTTTTAGCCAACTTCAGAATGAGCGCTTTGCCCATAATCTATAGGAAATTTGTGGAGCTTGTAGAAATATTGAAATCAGGTGAAGAATCGATGCGTGACAATGTGGTATTGCTACTTCAAGGTTTGCTAGAAGCGGTGACAAGTGATATGATGGTTAATGAGATTAGAGAACCTCTGAGTCTGGCCAGAATGGAAGTGATAACTTCATTCATTCACCCCAGGCAAATAGATAGCTGTTTGCTGTTACAGAACCTAAAGTTGTTGTTGTCTTTCCACCACCAGCAACAGCCCCGTGGATTGAGCAGGTAAAAAGACTTCACTTACTTTTGACAGCGGAAGAATCTGCCATGGATGTAACTATGAATCTAGAAGCAAGAAGACGAATAGCATTTTTCACAAACTCATTGTTTATGGATATGCCATGCACACCTACAGTGCGAAAAATGCTTTCTTTCAGTGTTCTTACTCCATACTATAGTGAGGAAATTGTTTATTCAAAGAATGATCTTGAACTTGAAAATGAAGATGGAGTTTCAATTATCGTTTATTTGCAAAAGATTCATCCAGATGAATGGAATAACTTATTGGAGCGTTTAAGCTGTAAAAGGGAAGACGAAGTATGGGGAAGTGAAGAGAATGTGCTTCATCTTTGCCATTGGGTTTCACAAAAAGGTCAAGCATTTTCCAGAACAGTACGAGGCATGATGTATTATAGAAGGGCGCTAAAATTTCAAAGCTTTTCCTGATGTGGCTACTGAAAATGAGATTTTAGAAGGATACAAAGCAGTTGCCTTTCCAACTGAGGAGGATAAGAAGAGCCAGAGGTCATTATGGGCTCAGCTGGAGGCTGTAGCTGACGCGAAGTTCACTTATATTGCTGCTTGCCAAGACTATAAAGGATTGTTCTAAAAAAAAAATAGAGGACACAACATGTTATTGAACACATGTTTTTCACCTGTTAGGTCTCCAGCAAAAGACGGAAGAAGAGCGAAGGGGCAGAGTAAAGACCAGAAGTGTGAACGTAAGGCCAATGTGGATAATTTAGTGCTGCGTTCAGGTGTCAAGACGGTAAAGCAGCATCGTGGCAATCAGAAAGCAAAAGAAATATATTTCAAAAAAACATCGATCCACGTCATCAACTCCCAGACAGCGGCAATGTGGATAAGCTTCGAGACTTTATAAAGCATGTATATGATTGACAAGAGTTGTAGCGGTGATAGACTGCCACAAGGAAAAGGGGCCTGAGCATTCGATTGGGTCATATTTGACGATAATTGAAACCCTGGCTTGAGCCGGTAGGCTATATTATGTAGAGTCATACATACATCGTTTGACTGAAAATAATAGTGCTTTAGTGTCTGAGGTGGCAAAATCGTTGTTGAAAGGCATACTCAAAATCCTGCCGAGAATGCATATAAGCTTTGGTCCCTGCAGTCATCAAGGTCCCATTCGGCAGCACATCCCAAGGCTCTATGTCTAGACCAGCAGTTAAGTTCTTCTAAAGCTCTTTTGGGGCTTATCAAAGCATTTTTGGTAATGTTGTGGCTTTTTCATCTTCTTCATTGGTGAGGCATGGATAAAAATCATCTTGACTGTCCATATCCAGGGTGTTTCTTTTGTGTCATGAAAGAGGCAAATCCAAGTAAGCGTCGAACAAGTATTATGAATTTTTTTAAGGACCTACCCTCTCAAGATGATGAAGGCCAGGTTCTTGCCATCAGTGGCCTGTGGAACACTGCCATGACACATCCGAATGATCCCGAGTTCATTGATCTAGGTATTTTTGAGTGTATGTCGGCTCTCATTATTAAAAGGTTTAAAGAATCGACGCTGGTTTTCACATGACCAAAACATATACATCCCATACTATGCAGCTCATATTATTGGATCATATACCATGAACATGGAGGAATTTGCAGAAAGGGCTGTGCAGGCTGGTGTCATTCCTCCATTGGTAGAGCTTTTAAGAGGCCGATTGACCTGGGTGGAACAAAGAGTGGCAGTGCGAGCATTAGGTCATTTGGCAACATATGATAGTACATTTCCTGCAGTAGCAAGTCATGGAGAAGTCCTTGAACTTTCAATGCAGTTGGCGCTAAGTTCCCTTGAGATTGTATACACACATTTCTACCAATTTGTAGATAGGCAGCTTAGCTATCATTTTGACCTCCTTACTCGTGGCATGGGAGGCTTGGAGATGGAGTCACGAAAGGATGAAGAATGGGCTAGCCAGCTCCGATGCTGGTCACTTCAACTTATAAATTGTTTTGCATTCAAATCAGAGTTTCTCTCAGTTGTTTGCAAACCTGTTTTTCTTGTCAAATTACCTGGCATGTGGGGTGGCTTTGTAAATGAGAATTCACCAGCTGGTATTGGGCTGTTACGAACTATTTTCCATCATAAACTTGATCGGCCACCTGTTGCAAACTGCCCTAGTGTTATTGAAACACTTTGTAATATTGCACGTTCCTCAGATGATTGGCAGTATATGGCAGTGGACTGTCTATTGTGGTTGCTTCAGGATTCAAATACTCGTCATAAGGTCATGGACAAGGCAGGACTGGCACCCGTTGATTTAGCAGAATTGTCGAGTTTGGGGGACCATAAAAATCTTGGTGAGTCAATAGCCAATGTCCTTCTTCATGATTATTCTTCACCACAGGTATCTATTCGTACAATGCTCACATCCCGTACAAAAGAACTGTTTGATGAGTTAACTAGTATCCGTCAAAGACTGAAGTGGGAGAAGATCAGGCCACCATGGCTCTACTGGTTTGAATAAAAGGAGGACTGTGTTTTCTAATTCACACAGCAGTTTCGTAGCGCGCTACGAAACTGCTGTAGGTGATGATCTAAACGCAGAACAGATAGTTTGAGTTTGATATCATGAGCGGGAAGTTTTTTTTTGAAAAGAGAGACACATGTCCATCAATCCCGCCTACAGCACATCAGCAACATGGCAGCAGTGCATGCCTTAGGTTATTAAAGATTTCAAACATGCTATTATATATCCGAGCAGATTAAGGAAAGCAGGGACCGGGAAAACAGGGCACATATCTTCACCAAATGTTGAGTCAGCAGCACAGTTGGAATCCAAGGCAGCCTGTTCAGTGAATGCTTTTTCAAATACATTTCAACCACTACAGGAAAAGCACAGGTGTCAAAGACCAGGAGAAAATCATGCATACGAGGAGATGGAAATAGAGTTTGAATAGGAATAGGACTCTATGTATTAAAAGCACAATACCTCTGTATTTAATAAGTTAGTTTAAATATAGATACGGTAGTTAATGATAGGTTTTCGAGCTCCCCTCATGCTGGAGGAGGAGACTCAAGGTAATTAGTTTTGTTTCCTATATATAGGAAAAACTCTGATGTAAAAAGGGTTGGAGATTTTTATCAAAAAGACAGAGTTTTCATATTGGTTTATGTAAAGTTTTTTTCACAGTAATAGAAAGCATATTGTTTCTTCCCAAGATTCATCTTGTGTCTCAAATGTTCAGAATGTATGTGGTTTGGTTTTATTCATCTTGTTTTACAGTTCACTGAACACGCAATCACTCTGAATTCATCATTGATGCTCAGACTTCCTGTGTATGTTTTGTTGAGTTGAAGTCCTTCTTGGTAGATGTTTTGAACAGTGAGACATTATATGCCTTGGTTTCTATGATTCAGTAGCAGCTTGTTTACTGTAGGAATGTATGACTCCATGAACCCAATGGGAGAAGCCTTGATCTTGTTGTTCCAACCAGCTTAAAATTTATTCACTATTTTAAAGAGTTAGCCATCTTTTGCCCTTAAATGCATATCAAAATCTGTGAGAGAGCCCTCTCTGACTAAGGAGGCTAAACCTTAGTCTAAAGCCTGGTTTGAAACAGTTGCATAAGACCTCACTAAGTATCAGCCTTTAGTGCATGATTTTATGACAACATTTTGGTGCGTCTGCCGGGAGTCTGAAGATTACTCATTCCTGAAAAAGTATGTTGCTGAACTTCTGAAGGTAGCAGGAGCTCAGAGGAATTTTTGAGGCTGCAAATCTACCTTGGCAACTCCATTGTTGAAGAATTCAAAGTTCATACAGTCATGGTGATTCCACTGGAGTTATGAAGGACCCAGAAGCTGCCATTCTTAGTTCAAGGTATGCATGCATAGATTTCTCAGGAATTCATGGTTTCCCAAATGATTTTCCCAAGGATGCATATTTTCTAAGGAATGGTCCAAAATTTAATGGAGAAAACTTGAGTTTAATGTGGAAGCATATATTAGACTTTTGTCATTTTGCTGAGCTTCTTAGAGTTAAACATGAGGACGTTTGCATTATGTTATTCTATGATTCATTTAAAGGGAAATGCAAACAATGGATTGAAAGTTTTCCTGCCAAATCCATTAAGTCATTTGAAGACTTTTGGTGTGTGTTTGTGGACGAATGGATAGATAGGTCAGAAGTGTTGGCAAGTTCTCTTTCAGTTCAAGGTTTCAAACAATGGAATAATGATCATATTAATGAAGAAATAGGTCAAAGTTTTTCTTTGTCCCTGTCCTCGTATCTTAAGTCCTTTGAGTGCAAGTCAGAAGATAAGATGAAATTTTTGGATGAAGTTGCTAAGGACATTGAGAAAGATATTGAAGGTCTAGAAGGTCAAATTCAGGCATATAGTTTTCATAATCATGATCATTATTTTCAGAAGCTTTCTGTGACAGAGCACAAAGAAAGAATGTTGCTTCCTTTCTCTTTCACGTTTGAAGAACTGAATGCTGTGGTTGAAGATCAGTTTGCAAAGCCAGAAAGTCACAAGAATCATCAAGCTGATCATGTATTCTGGGATCCTATAGCTGATTACATGGAAGAGTTTTACTCCCCAGTGTTTCAGCTTTTCTATGAAGATCAGAGGCCAGCACTGAGTTTCAGGAAGCAATCTTCTTATGCTGGGCCATTTCAGTGGCAGTTATCACACCATCATATTGGCTCTGAATTCCAATGCAGTCTAAGGAATCAAATATCAGATAAAACAGAGGATTGGCTACATTGGAAATTTCATATTGATTGAGCAGAAGGAAGTTGAAATTGTTAGGGTAGGTAGGTATAGGTAAATGCAAATAAGCTCAAGGTCAACTGAGCACTTTTCAGTAGAAGTAATTTTCTTTCTCCTACAGTCATGATTGTCAAGCAAATTTCTGTTTGTCACAAAGGGATAAGGCACTGGATCTGCATGTTCTTAGTGTACCACAAGGGCACACTATCCCAAGTGGAGCCACTGTTATCACTGAAAATACTATTGCCAAAAAATTGTTTAGCCTAGCCTAAGGACAAGGTGTTTTTGCAGTGCAGGAATACTCTTTAACAGTTTCGCAGCGCGTAATGTTCAAGTGTTTTCGTAGCGTAAACTGAAATCAGAGTTTGAGCTTTGGCTTCGAATTCCTTTTCCAAAAATAAATATTTAAATTCTTTGCATGTATCTGTTATATCATCCTTTTCCCTTGTGAATTGGGCTGAAAGGAAGTTGGAAACAGAAATGGTTAAGGTATTGGTTCTGCATTATTGGTCAACCACATACTTGCTTTTAAGTATGAAGTTACTTTGGTTGGTCTACTGCCTTTCTACTCATGTTATGCAGCTTGGCGGATATGACAGCACATCCTTGTCTGAATCTGAGCAAGCACATCAGGCCAAGAAAGATCTAGCAAACCATAAGGTCATTGAGCATCACGTATGAGTGTGGAGGAGACTAGCATGAGCTCTCCAAGATCATCCATCCAGTTAGTCATGAACTGCTTAGTGCATGGAGATCAGTCTGTATTAGGTGGCAAAGCGATGTCAATCCTACAGGAGTTCAATTTCAATTCCAAGCAATTACTCATCATGTAATCAATGTGGGATATGCATGGTTCCAGGAGGGTACTTCGACAACTATGGGAAAGTCATGTCAAAACAAAGGAAAGATAAAGGAATTCAAAATTTTGGCCTTAAACAGTGGTTTTTGTAATTACTCAGCAGTTTCGTAGCGCGCTACGAAATCCCTGTAGCAGCCTGTTTTAGCAGAAACAACTGGTTTTACTAGTTAACTTACAGAAGCGTTTCTGAGCGGCTGAGAACTCAATTTTTCAAACGGAAAGAGGTTTTTCTTCCTAACATGCTGCACTACAAAACCTCTTTCAGTTTCTTCAAATCCATTCTTAGGTGGAAAAAACGAAAGACTAAAGTTGCGTTACGAAACTGCTGTAGATGTAGTTTTTAATTTCCTGTTTTACACATCTTCTTCAAGGATCGATTCTGGGCAGATGGAGTATTTTTTCATAAAACAAAAAGAGGTTTTTGTTAAGCACGGATGGGTTCACAAAAACCTCCTTCAATTGTTCCAAATACCTTTTCTGTGAGAAATTATGAACTCTGTCCCAAGACATATTTTTCAGTCAGAACAACAGTTTTGTAGCAGCTGTACAAGTGGAAATGCAAACAGTTTGATAGTAGGATCAGAAAATTATCAAAGGAAACGCCTAAGGAACATCAAGGAGACCACATAAGGCTAGCATAGCCATTCAGATAATGACAAGTGTGCACTTTCCATAAAGGTGAAATTTTTTGTCTTAAGTTAAAAACTTTAATAAAGGTACTTTATTACCTACAATTAGGGTTTGGCTGAAGATGCATACGTAAAGGTTGGCTTAAACACATGTCCAGTTCACAAAGCATCCAAATCATAAGGCATGTGGTGTTATACGTGGTCATCAAAGGTATTAAAGAACTTGGAGTGTGGTTTTTAAATGATGAAGAGGAATGGAAGACAGGGGACCGTGAATATAGGGTGATCATTTTTATCAATTAATAAGCTGTCTATACAGCTAGCATCCGAGACCAGCTTGCTCGGTGAATGTTTCCTTAACATATCTTAGCCATAACAGAAATCATACAGTTGTCCAGCATCCAAGAAGAATCATATTACGAGGAGAAAGGAATTAGTGTTTTAGTTTGATTAGGACTTTATATAATCATAGCTCAGCACTTTTGTAATTAATGAGTTGGTTTAGAAATAGATAAGGTTCATTAATGATAGATCATCGAGTTCTCCCTTCATGCTTGTTGAGGAGACTCAAGATAAATATAGCTTAGGTTTATTTCCTATATATAGCAAGAACTCGGATGTATCAAGGGTTGGAGACTTTTTATGAAAAAGACTGAGTTCTCATATTGGTATATGTACATTTTCTTATTACAGTAATAGTAAACGACTGTTGTTTCTTCTCAAGATTCTCAATGGATTATATTGTTCAAATATGATGGTGTTTTGTTTTGTTAATGTTCTGATACAACCTTGTTATAACATAATCACTCAGAATTCATTTTCAATGCTCTGACTTCCTGTATGTTTAGCAAGCTGTGGTTTTTCTTTGTTAATGTTCTGATACAGCCTTTGTCACAACACAATCACTCAGAATTCATACCTTATGCTCTGACTTCCTGTGTGTTTGGCAAGCTGTGGTTTTTGTGAAGTAATGTTTGAACATTTAATGCAAAGAGCCTTGACTTCCATGAAATGACTGTAATTTGTTTACTAAGTGTGTGAGACTCCATAGCCCAATGAAGACCAAATCTGATGTGTGTCCAACCAGCTTCATTTTCAAAACTGTGTAAAGAGTTAGCCCTCTGTTATTGTGATTAATTTTTATCAGAAGTTTGTGAGAGAGCCCTCTCTGATCAAGGAGGCTAATCTTTGGTCTAAA
>APFE030250523.1:0-33836 GCA_000404065.3 Pinus taeda | reverse complement strand
TAAGAGAAAATTCCTTATTCAACTGGCTATGTCCTCCCTGTAGTTTCTCACAGAACCTCCAGCAACCTACTTTTTTGAAAGATTCTTCTACTAATTTATCCTTTGTGAGAGCATCTAAGCCTTCAGGTTTAGTTCTCAAACATTGGACTGACCTGTGATTCTTTCTTTCTTTTGAGATATCTCCTTTGAAATTCCTGCAGATAGAACAACCTCGAAGAAAATGCCTTGCTTAATTGAAGAGCTGCCTCGCTTGAATTTGATGAAGAGCTACCTCGCTTGAAAACTGCGAAAGAATTCTGGTCTTTGCTCACCCTGGGCTTATTTGCTTCGAACTTAAGAACAACAGCAAGTGTATCTTACATGAATGTGGCCAAGATCATCACGGATATGACCAAGATCAACTAACCCTTTCCTTTTTTTGAAATTTGAAATGAGTGCAGACAAATGACCCCTAACGAATCTAATGATGGATATGAATGGTTGCATGTGAGTGGTAAGGTTCATGGACTAACACCTGATGCTAAAAATCTAACGTATTCTGGTGGATTTGACAGTTAGACAAGATTTAACACGAACCCCCGATTTCGTAGCGCATCCAGTGCATATTAGGGGTTTTGTGCTACGAAAACACCTAACTACGAATCCTCGATTTCGTAGCGCAGGTAGTGTAATTTCAATACTTTGCACTACAAAAATTCCTCGACAGTTTCATAGTGCGGGTAGTGTAATTTCAGGACTTTGTGCTACGAAAATGCCTAGACAGTTTCGTAGCGTGTTAAAAAGTTTCAAATGACCAAACACATGAAACTTTAAACATGACATGGGATCCATAAGGGGCCAAACAAGGTTGTTTAACTTTATTTGATGAAGGAAATGAGACTCTAAACCTATGACTTAGACTCTAAGAACATAAAAATGACTTGACCATGTTTAACATAAAAATGTTGGAACCAAGGGAGCTGTCCAAAATTTTAAAAACTTTTACAGTGATAACAGTGGCTCCACTTGGGATAGTGTGCCCATGTGGTACACTAAGAACCTGCAGTTCCAGTGCTTTATCCATTTATGATAAAAAACTGAAAGTTTGTTGACAAGCATCCTCTTCAAACTATTAGGTCCTTCAACTTGGGCTTAAGATTTATGTTTCAGCTTTTCATTATTTGCAAAAACTGACAAAAATGAATATATACAATGTTATGAGAGATTGGTAATACTTCAACAATGATAATGCTTTAGGAACTTTCCATTAACAGGCCCTCTAGCATATGATCCTCCATCAATTTCCTGCAGTATATAGGTGTTGTTCCCATGAAAACCAGCAATCTGAAAAGGACCCTTCCATAAATTCTCAAACTTACCGTGTGTTATCACTGACAAATTTTGATGCTAAATGTCTGCAAATAAACACATAAACCCTTTTAGCAGTTTCGCAGTGCAAAATGTTCAAGTGATTTCGTAGCGCATAATTTATATTTTGCACTGGCTGCTCTACGAAATTGGGGATTTGTTTGAATACATAGCAAATCTCACCCAGCTGTCAGACTTATCGGAGTCCACTGTGTTTCGGAAGTCTGAGCATGTTGAGATCAAGAGGTTTTTCCAAGCAGGAGGACAGAAGCTGCCAAGTTTGCACAACTGTGGAATGAAGTGTTTCTAGTTTTCGTGAGGAAGACCTCATAAGCAACAGAGAAATAGATCTTTTACTTGTTCCATATTCATCAGATCCAAGCCTGAAGCTAATACAATGGCCACCATTTTTACTTGCAAGCAAGAACTCAATAGCATTGGATATACCAGCTCAATTTAAAGCTAAAGATGCAGATCTCTGGAAACGGATATGTGCTGATGAGTACATGAAATGTGCAGTTCTTGAATGTTATGAATCATTCAAACATGTTTTGAGGGTACTAATTGTTGTTGTAAATGAGAAAAGGATAATAGAAATAATAATAAAGGAAGCTGAGGCTAATATATCAAAGAATGCACTTTTAGCCAACTTCAGAATGAGCGCTTTGCCCATAATCTATAGGAAATTTGTGGAGCTTGTAGAAATATTGAAATCAGGTGAAGAATCGATGCGTGACAATGTGGTATTGCTACTTCAAGGTTTGCTAGAAGCGGTGACAAGTGATATGATGGTTAATGAGATTAGAGAACCTCTGAGTCTGGCCAGAATGGAAGTGATAACTTCATTCATTCACCCCAGGAAAATAGATAGCTGTTTGTTGTTACAGAACCTAAAGCTGCTGTTGTCTTTCCACCACCAGAAACAGCCCCGTGGATTGAGCAGGTAAAAAGACTTCACTTACTTTTGACAGCGGAAGAATCTGCCATGGATGTAACTATGAATCTAGAAGCAAGAAGACGAATAGCATTTTTCACAAACTCATTGTTTATGGATATGCCATGCGCACCTACAGTGCGAAAAATGCTTTCTTTCAGTGTTCTTACTCCATACTATAGTGAGGAAATTGTTTATTCAAAGAATGATCTTGAACTTGAAAATGAAGATGGAGTTTCAATTATCGTTTATTTGCAAAATATTCATCCAGATGAATGGAATAACTTAATGGAGCGTTTAAGCTGTAAAAGGGAATACGAAGTATGGGGAAGTGAAGATAATGTGCTTCATCTTTGCCATTGGGTTTCACAAAAAGGTCAAGCATTTTCCAGAACAGTACGAGGCATGATGTATTATAGAAGGGCGCTAAAATTTCAAAGCTTTTCCTGATGTGGCTACTGAAAATGAGATTTTAGAAGGATACAAAGTAGTTGCCTTTCCAACTGAGGAGGATAAGAAGAGCCAGAGGTCATTATGGGCTCAGCTGGAGGCTGTAGCTGACGCGAAGTTCACTTATATTGCTGCTTGCCAGGACTATAAAGGATTTTTCTAAAAAAAAAATAGAGGACACAACATGTTATTGAACACATGTTTTTCACCTGTTAGGTCTCCAGCAAAAGACGGAAGAAGAGCGAAGGGGCAGAGTAAAGACCAGAAGTGTGAACGTAAGGCCAATGTGGATAATTTAGTGCTGCGTTTAGGTGTCAAGACTGTAAAGCGGCATGGTGGCAATCAGAAAGCAAAAGAAATATATTTCAAAAAAACATCGATCCACGTCATCAACTCCCAGACAGCGGCAATGTGGATAAGCTTCGAGACTTTATAAAGCATGTATATGATTGACAAGAGTTATAGTGGTGATAGAGGCGGTGATAGACCGCCACAAGGAAAAGGGGCCTGAGCATTCGATTGGGTCATATTTGACGATAATCGAAACCCTGGTTTGAGCCGGTAGGCTATATTATGTAGAGTCATACATACATCGTTTGACTGAAAATAATAGTGCTTCAGTGTCTGAGGTGGCAAAATCGTTGTTGAAAGGCATACTCAAAATCCTACCGAGAATGCATATAAGCTTTGTTCCCTGCAGTCATCAAGGTCCCATTCGGCAGCACATCCCAAGGCTCTATGTCTAGACCAGCAGTTAAGTTCTTCTAAAGCTCTTTTGGGGCTTATCAAAGCATTTTTGGTAATGTTGTGGCTTTTTCATCTTCTTCATTGGTGAGGCATGGATAAAAATCATCTTGACTGTCCATATCCAGGGTGTTTCTTTTGTGTCATGAAAGAGGCAAATCCAAGTAAGCGTCGAACAAGTATTATGAAGTTTTTTAAGGACCTACCTTCTCAAGATGATGAAGGCCAGGTTCTTGCCATCAGTGGCCTGTGGAACACTACCATGACACATCCGAATGATCCCGAGTTCATTGATCTAGGTATTTTTGAGTGTATGTCGGCTTTCATTATTAAAAGGTTTAAAGAATCGGCGCTGGTTTTCACATGACCAAAACATATACATCCCATACTATGCAGCTCATATTATTGGATCATATACCATGAACATGGAGGAATTTGCAGAAAGGGCTGTGTAGGCTGGTGTCATTCCTCCATTGGTGGAGCTTTTAAGAGGCCGATTGACCTGGGTGGAACAAAGAGTGGCAGTGTGAGCATTAGGTCATTTGGCAACATATGATAGTACATTTCCTGCAGTAGCAAGTCATGGAGAAGTCCTTGAACTTTCAATGCAGTTGGCACTAAGTTCCCTTGAGATTGTATACACACATTTCTACCAATTTGCAGATAGGCGGCTTAGCTATCATTGTGACCTCCTTACTCGTGGCATGGGAGGCTTGGAGATGGAGTCACGAAAGGTTGAAGAATGGGCTAGCCAGCTCCGGTGCTGGTCACTTCAACTTATAAATTGTTTTGCATTCAAATTAGAGTTTCTCTCAGTTGTTTGCAAACCTGTTTTTCTTGTCAAATTACCTAGCATGTGGGGTGGCTTTGTAAATGAGAATTCACCAGCTGGTATTGGGCTGTTACGAACTATTTGCCATCATAAACTTGATCGGCCACCTGTTGCAAACTGCCCTAGTGTTATTGAAACACTTTGTAATATTGCACGTTCCTCAGATGATTGGCAGTATATGGCAGTGGACTGTCTATTGTGGTTGCTTCAGGATTCAAATACTCGTCATAAGGTCATGGACAAGGCAGGACTGGCATCCGTTGATTTAGCAGAATTGTCGAGTTTGGGGGACCATAAAAAGCTTGGTGAGTCAATAGCCAACGTTCTTCTTCAGGATTATTCTTCACCACAGGTATCTATTCGTACAATGCTCACATCCCGTACAAAAGAACTGTTTGATGAGTTAACTAGTATCTGTCAAAGACTGAAGTGGGAGAAGATCAGGCCACCATGGCTCTACTGGTTTGAATAAAAGGAGGACTGTGTTTTTTAATTCACACAGCAGTTTCGTAGCGCGCTACGAAACTGCTGTAGGTGATGATCTAAACGCAGAACAGACAGTTTGAGTTTGATATCATGAGCGGGAAGTTTTTTTTTGAAAAGAGAGACACATGTCCATCAATCCCGCCTACAGCACATCAGCAACATGGCAGCAGTGCATGCCTTAGGTTATTAAAGATTTCAAGCATGCTATTATATATCCGAGCAGATTAAGGAAAGCAAGGACCGGGAAAACAGGGCACATATCTTCACCAAATGTTGAGTCAGCAGCACAGTTGGAATCCAAGGAAGCCTGTTCAGTGAATGCTTTTTCAAATACATTTCAACCACTACAGGAAAAGCACAGGTGTCAAAGACCAGGAGAAAATCATGCATACGAGGAGATGGAAATAGAGTTTGAATAGGAATAGGACTCTATGTATTAAAAGCACAATACCTCTGTATTTAATAAGTTAGTTTAAATATAGATAAGGTAGTTAATGATAGGTTTTCGAGCTCTCATGCTGGAGGAGGAGACTCAAGGTAGTTTAGTTTTGTTTCCTATATATAGGAAAAACTCTGATGTAAAAAGCGTTGGAGATTTTTATCAAAAAGACAGAGTTTTCATATTGGTTTATGTAAAGTTTTTTTCATAGTAATAGAAAGCATATTGTTTCTTCCCAAGATTCATCTTGTGTCTCAAATGTTCAGAATGTATGTGGTTTGGTTTTATTCATCTTGTTTTACAGTTCACTGAACATGCAATCACTCTGAATTCATCATTGATGCTCAGACTTCCTGTGTATGTTTTGTTGAGTTGAAGTCCTTCTTGGTAGATGTTTTGAACAGTGAGACATTATATGCCTTGGTTTCTATGATTCAGTAGCAGCTTGTTTACTGTAGGAATGTATGACTCCATGAACCCAATGGGAGAAGCCTTGATCTTGTTGTTCCAACCAGCTTAAAATTTATTCACTGTTTTAAAGAGTTAGCCATCTTTTGCCCTTAAATGCATATCAAAATCTGTGAGAGAGCCCTCTCTGACTAAGGAGGCTAAACCTTAGTCTAAAGCCTGGTTTGAAATAGTTGCATAAGACCTCACTAAGTAGCAGCCTTTAGTGCATGATTTTATGACAACACCGTGCTTGCCCTTTTCTTCAATTCTGGCCTCCCATTTCAGCACTTTGTCTTCAATCTGAACGCTGTCTTCTTTGATATTTTATCAAATTTACTCTTAATTCTATTCTGAGCATGTTGATGACTGTCATAGACTTCACTTCTCTTCTCTTGAAGGGCTATCAGCTGGTTGATTCTCCTCTTAATGGAATTTGGTTCTTCTTCAAGTCCTTGAATTAGCTTCATTACCAGTACTCCAAGTGATGTTGGAAATATAGCTTCAGCACCATCAACTAGTTCATATGGCGAAGTCCCAATTGATCTCTTTGTACAAATATTATCATCCCATAAGGCATACTTCAGATTTAAGTGCCAAGCTTTCTTGTTTTGCTGCAACACCTTTTTGATGATTCTAACAATGCTCTTGTTTGATGACTAAGCAAGACCAGTGCCTTACGGATAGTAAGCATTAGAATGTCAAAGAGTGTTGTGATATTGATGACAGAAATTGATCAATTTCTTAGACTTGAAAGCTTGAGAATTATCTGTTATGATCTTCATGGGGTAGTGAAATCGAGACAATATATTATTTTCTAAGAAAGAAATAATTACCGAATCATTGGCTTGCCTTGTTGGAATCGCCTCTATCCATTTGGTGAAGTAATCTGTTCCTGTAAGAATCCAATGATGCTGCCCTAATGAAGGAGGATGTATCTATCCAATAAAATCAAGGCCCCACTATTGAAAAGGAGCTTCTACATAAATAGGGATCAAAGGCAAAGGTACAAGCTTCCTTCTTCCTTCAAAAATTTGGCACTCATGACATGCAGCGATCTTCTTCTAGATATCCTTAAACATTGTTGGCCAAAAATACCTCGCTCTTAGGATCTTGTTCACTGTAGCCTTCCAATAATGATCTCCTCCGCAATCTCCTTTATGAAATTCTTCAATAACTTTATCAGCTTCCTCTTCAAGGAGACAATTCAACAAAATTCCTCCTGCATCTTTCCAAAACAGATTTTGATCATATACAAAATATATCAAAGACTTTAGCTTACAAACCTTGCTTTGGACTTTGTTAGATTGGAGGGAGCTTTATTATGCTGTAGAACAAAAGTCACATCCTTATACCATTCTGAAACCAAGAATTTCTCATTAATTTGGACAAATTCTTCCTCATTTTCAGAAATTTCTGAGATTTCTACATTCAAATTTATGTCAAGGCAGTCCATATTTGACTAAGTCATTAGCTTTGCTGATCCAGGTGGATATTGGTGGTCACTTACCAAGTCCACCTAGACCCCCACCATTGTTTCTCTCAGCATTTTCAGTTTCCTTAATTGTAGCACAACTTACTATTTTTACAGGATTTTCGGGTCCTGAACTTCTGGAGCCGTTTTGAGGCCCTAAACGACATTTTTTGGGAAATTTGGGGGCAACATGGGTTCATGGACTGATGCTGCCCTTCCCAAAGTGGCAGTGCTTAGATAGATCTTTCTAATGAGCTATTGTACATGTCAAACGAAGATTGTATGCCAAAGTTACGACCCATGGAAGTTTATGTACCAATTTACCCAAACAGGGCCCACAGTTTGGCGTTTCATCTTCTAGGGTTAGGTTTTGGAATGTTAAGGGTTTTCCATTGCTTATAAACAATAAATAGGGATTCAAGCCTCGTTGTAACACAGTTTAGAGGCATGTAGCCACCACATCTCTTCTCAGAGATTAGCTACCATCGCCCTAGCTGGTTTATTTCCATTACTGTTTGTAGGCATATTTCAATATTTCACATTAATGAAATGAAGTATTATTTCCACTGCATATCTGTGTTTATGGTTATCTCTGTAATTTTTGCATTCCTGTTTAAGTCTGGATCAGTGGTATCAGAGCGGTCTTCTTTTTCTCTATTTTTCTTTGCATGTCCCCAATGAGGTTGGGATATAAGGGGTTAGGGTTTGAACTGGTCGAACCTTTGCAAGACCAACCTCGCAAATCCCGATGACCTCCCATGGCGGATGAGAAAAAAGATGAGGGGGCAGGAGATCCTATCAAAATATTGCTCGAAGAAGCCCTCAAGCGACAACGGAACGCGATGATGGATAGCTTTGCCTAGAACCTTCAGTGGCTACCCAAAAGCAACGCATCGGCTTCTAGCAGCTACTTTGGAAACACCATGCACTTTAAGGTACAAGTTAATTTTGAAATCCCCATATTCAAGGGTCAGAAAGACACAAATGCCGTAGATAAATGGTTAAATCTGCTAGAGGGTTATTTTTCTGTTCATGAATTTTCGAGTCGGGAAAAGATTGTTTTCACTCTTCTCAAAGCAGCCCCCCATGTCAAGGACTGGTGGGAAACCTACTGTGAGCAGAAGGATGAAAATACCAGCTCACTATTTTCAGTCATACCCACCTGGAATTCATTTCAGGATGCCATCAAGGAGCAGTACTACCCTGTCGGAAGCTATGAGGATGGATACATAAAGTGGACCACGCTGCGGTAAGGATGGGACCAAGACATGCCGAAGTTCAGCAATCTTTTCCATACCCTTCACACAAAGTTGGGTATCAAGGATTCGGAGCAGCATTTGATGCTCAAATACCATGGCTTCCTGCACAAGTATATCTAGGAAGAAATAGAATTCTTGAACATCTCCTCACTCGGCACAGCATACCGACATGCCATCAAGGTCGAGCAGAAGTTTAAACAAAAGAAGCAAGACTATGGATATGTGAATCCGAAGCAAGGGAAAGGCGCCCGTAAACCACAGAACAAAGGACAAAGCCAAGGCAGGGTAGCCCAAGACAACCCGCCAAAGCTGCAAGGAAAGAACAGTGTTGTGAAGTCGAAAAAGGACACGGGAAAATGGTTTGAGTTCCATAAGAGCTCCACTCACAACGCAAGCGAGTGTCAGGCCAAGCAGTCACTGGTGGCTGAGCTAAAGGTTTCAAAATCAGATGCATGTTCTGACTCTGAGTCAGAACCTGACAAGGGGAATGACAAAGGGAAGTAGATCATTGATGCAGATCCCAATGCCGTTGTTGCTACCGCCAAGATCCATAAAAATGAACCCAAAGATCCAAAGGAGGAGGAGCGTCTCTTCCACTCCTAGATGTGGGTAAAGGGCTCCCCGTTACAGTTCATTGTCAATAGCGAGAGCCAAAAGAACCTCATTTCGACAGAGGGCGTGAAGCGGTTGGGCTTACCGACCACAGCACATCCACAACCATACATCATCGGGTGGCTTCACCAAGGACGAGATCTTCGCGTGAGCCAGCAGTGTCGCCTTCCATACAACATCAAGCCCTTCACAGATGAGGTATTGTGTGACATTTCTCCCCTTGAAGTTTGTGATGTATTATTAGGACAACCATATTTGTGGAAGTGACATGATGTGTATGAATTAAGGCCCCATGTTGTTATTATTACATTGGGAAATAAGTTGTACAGGATACCAGAGGTAGCAACGCCTTACGCCATCTCTTTGATTACTGCAAAAGAATGTAGTAAGCTCATTTCCAAAACCGAGAATTTTTTTTCCTGATGATACCCCCTCAAGGAAAGAAGAAGACGGTGGCCACGACCTCCAAATAGGGCCCCTCGCATGACAACTACAGATGGACAAGGTCATGGAGAAGTACGAGGACATATTCATCTCCCCCCCAGGGGTTCCTTTGCACTATCAGGTCAAGCACTCCATCAATCTAACCCCAAGTGCGCTGCTACCCAATGGACCAATTTATCGGTGCTATGTTCTAGAGAACGATGAAATCAAGGGGGAGATTCAGGAGCTCCTGTAGAAAGGTCACATCCATCCGAGTTCATCGCCTTGTGGGAGCCCGATCGTGTTCGTACAAAAGAAGGATGGGACTTGGAGACTTTGTATTGACTATTGGGCGCTGAACAATATCACTGCCCATAATAGGTACCTTATTGTTGAGGGAATTTCTCCCCTAGGGCTTTTGGGTGGAAACCCTAGCAGACTGAAAGATGTCTAAACAGAGAAACACACATTCACACAACCATTGTGCTATGATAAGCAAATTCTATAGTAAGAGGGGCGTACCTCAGGTCCTACGTTCGAGAAGTTCCTCAAGGGTCCAAACCCTTCTTCAAGTCCCTTTTGCTCCTTTCTCCTATAAAACAACCAATTCCAAAGAATACAGTAGTATATGGACAAAGACTTATAAAGAAATCATCTTCATGTTATAAAAGAAGGTAGTTAGTTATGAACTTTAAACAATCATTCACATATGAATTCAAACATGAACATCATAAACATAAAGAAGAAGCATATCGGGAACCAAGACGTGTTTCTTTATTATAGACAAATAGAATGTACAAAAGGAGTAATATCACCTGAGTAACCTTTCACAGGCTCCAAGCAAATCTTCCTTCCAGATCCGTCTAGCCTCAAGCCTTTAGCATATCTCCTTCCAAGACTCACTCCATGATGCCATAACTAGTGGATCAACATCAACACACAAGGAAACAAGGGTTTCCTGTATAAATGGGGGAAGTGCAGAAGGCACAAGGGTCTTCAGACCTGGTCAGGGGAAAAATTTCAGTATAATAACTTTCTCTCTCTTCTCTCTTCCCTTTAGGCCTTCCCTTTGAGGTCTTTTTATACCTCTCCCAAAGTAGTTTTTTAGTTGGGAGTTGGTTGGGAACAGTTGGGCCACGAGCACTAACAGGTGATCAGCAGGTAAAACCCGCGATCTTCGCCCGAAAATAAGGAGTTTTATATTTTTTTAAGTGTTTTAATACATATACGCGGGTTGGGTATATGCCTACCCGCATATACACGCGTTTGACTCAGGGCAATGTCGCGTACAAGCAATAAAACATTGTTTTTTAAATTTGAGACTAGGTTTGGAAGGAGGGGTTGCCCTAGGCCATGAGTGCAGCATCATAAACCATAATAGTGAGATTTGGAGCTATAACAGATGCCCCCTAATATATGAGGTCAGAAGGGGAACATGATGGCCGAAATATATTAAGCAAGTACATGGAAAGGAAATCTGCCAAAAACCGAGGAGTACTTCAGCAGAATTCAGCCTACCAAGCCACAAAAGGAAATCAGAAAGAAACACCGTCTGAGGTGGGCATACCCATGCTCAGAGAAAGCAAAGCATGTCTGCATATCAAATACAAGCGGATCCACTAAGTATACAAGTATAAATGACTGGAAAATACATAATGGATCATCTGATCATGATCGAACAAGTACATGTCTGAATATCACATACAAAACTGTCAATGATGATGAAAGATACAATGGATCACTGATATCAAAGACTGATCCCCAAAAGGTACCAACTGAACATGATGGAAAATGATGGTACTACACTGAAAACTCAGGTGCCAGCATATAGAATGTCGCCATCACTGACTGTAACATATAAAGTGGAGTGGTATCAACTAGCAGCAACAGGAGCAACTGTCAAGTGAACCAATGAATGCTGATACAACCTGAGGTCTTCACTGACCGCCGTGGTACATTTCTACACCATGGAAATAAATGATCTGAAGTCTACCATGTGAGAAATCATTTGATTACCGATCATTGATGTATACTGTTAACAAACGCGAGACTACTCACCGATAATGATAATGAGCGTCAAGGTACCCAGTACAATCCAACAAGTGTGAATAGATGAGTGGAGTCCAAACACCTGTAAGAATCTATCGATCAGGAGACAATTATGGTTTCCCACATTGATAGCAAGGATCTGCCACTAATGACTGAACCCCCAGGTACTACCAAATGGACTCTAGATCTTTGCCCCAGAGCAATGAGTCGAAGTCGATAGGGAAAGATCCGCTAGAAGGAAAACATTAAGGCATCCTTCATCAATCTAGCGTGAGTGTAACCCGTAGGCCAATAATGTGGAAGGAATCGGATGAAAGAGATGTAGTAACCCAACCGAAGTACATTTCCGGCATACACAAGATGTGGCTAGCACACAACAGAAACCCTCTGAACCAACCAATAATGAAAGCCGACACAGAGGCGAGGTATCCACAAATAGGGTCAAATGGAAACCAAGGTACTACACGAATCCCAATGTGTGATAATGTAAGCTAACGTCGAACACAAGGGAAACCACTCAGTCAAAGACCCATGATACTGATCGATGCTGAGCACAAGGTAACCTATCATAATGAAATTGGGCCAGGGTGCAGCTCTAGTCTTTCCTCAGGGCAAATTTCGTCGTCGATAAGGACAAGACCCGCCAACAAGAAGTCAATGGAAGACCTTCTCAAACCAGCACGAGTAAAGGACCAATATAACTGATGTGATAATAGACATGACACTGACAACCAGGATGGCCGACTAAAAAATGAGTCAAGAGACACCGCAGAGAGGCCGACTCAGGCTAGCTTCCCTTGAACAAAAGCATGACTCAATGTGACTATATGGCATCATATGATGACTCTGTATAAGTTCGTCATGCAGGAGGTGTTGAGCCGTGAATACGACCACTTTGTAACACTTATTTCATCCATTTTTATTCTTCTCTATTATATCATTTGTTATAATTTATCATTTAAATCCATTTTATAAATGTTTTATGCTTGTATGGATGAATATTATTTATCTTCCTTTATTTCTAACAAATTGATGATTATGAATTATTTTATCAATGATAGTTTTAATAAGTTGGTTATAACATTATTCACCATTTTTACCCTCCAAGGTAAATTCCAGATTGAAGATTTGATTTTTTAAAGCGCCAACTCAGAAATTCGCTGGAATAAGGAGTGACAGTTTTACGGTTGAGATTCTAATAAAACGAAGAAGAATATGGAAAATATGGAACATGGGTTTTGTCCACAACAGACCCAATTAGCTTTATTGATGAATGGTTTTCCCAAATTCGGCTTGTATTGAGAGAAACACAGGGTTCTTTGAGCACAATTTTCTCAGATTTGGTGTTGCGGCCGTCCTCCAAATCTCAGCTGCAAAGCCAAATTCGTCTTTCTCTTGTTGAGAGATGGATGGGAATATATCTTCTTGTTGATCAATTGGTTGGAAACAATCCAATTTTGTAATAATGATCATATTGTAATTATCACAGTTGTAACCACTCTCTGCTCTCTTTGTATTTAAATCAGAACAAAGATCAGAGAGGGGGATGACTTTGGGGATTCAGGGATGGATAGATGGAGAATTGAGGATTCAGAATTGGAGATTCAAGAATGATGATGGATTATTCATGATAGGATAGAATAGGAGGAAAAGGAGATTGATGCATTACCATTGTAATTCTCAAGCTTTTGTTGTAGTAATGATTTCACAATTTGATGATTAATATATGATTTGGGAGTTGCTGCTCATTCTTCTCACTTGAAGTAGCCCAGCAGCGTCCGCTAGCGGCTAAGGGCCCAACCACTGGTGGATTACACTGCTGCTGTGTATTATATCTTTCCAATTTCCGCCGTGTGATTGCTTGATTTAATTCTTATTTCTTTGAATTGTATTGCCTAACAATATCATGTTTTTGGAGCGAGTTGTTATAATATTTTATGAAATTGTTTTATTGCACAAGCTGAGATTGAATTGTGTAGTTGTTCTTTTCCATCATAACAGAGATTATTATCCTTCTCAACGTATATTGTTATGCTACTCATTTCAAATATAAAGCTTCGTTGTTCTATTTCAATTATGGTTTCATTCCATTTGCTATTCCGTTTGATTGATATTCATTACAGATTGTTGTTCAATAGGATTGGTTATTCGATTCCTTTAATTCCAGTTTGCTGTCCATTTACTTTGCTATTCATTTCTGTTGATTAATTACAAGAGTTTGCTTTTAAATAGTTTTCCTAGTTTACTTTCAATAGCAACTTCAGTTCAATTTCGATTTCCTTTTAATTGCTTTAAAGCAGGATTGTCAACTGTAGAGAACACTGGTTATTGCTTCCTCGTTCTCAGATTGATTGTCTTGTTCCAGTTTGATTTTAATTGCATCAATTTCTAGAAGAATGAGTTATTGCTACTGTATCCTCGATTGATGGTTGTTTGAGTGAATGATTTAGTTTAGAACATTTCAGTTTCTTGCTGTTTCAATTAGATTGTGTTTCTAGCTTTCATTTACTTTTGCATTTTAAGCACTATACTGCAAAACATTACTCTTGAGTAAATAACCGCCTCAGACTGAGTACACTCTTGAAATAAAAAGTCGTCCCTGGGTTGACAATTAATGTGAGGTAATTAGGAGTTAAAAAGACACATTTTTATCGCTCCACAATAAGCATTGTCTGAAAAAGGCGAAGTCTAATCGAATCATCATTCAGAGTGTTAGATGAGCACCACAAATGAAAAGTCATTACGTGATTCGATGGATCTTCACCTGGATTTCCATTGAACTTAGGAATATAAGAGGGGAGTTTATGAGGAATCACCAGCCACCAAAGGGCGTATGTAATTGGATCATTCATTAGCTATTTCAAATCTGGTAATTCTAGAGTTGCTACAAAAGGAAACTGCTGATTCAGGTTGGGTGGAGCATACCCAAGATAAGATGGAATCGCCTGAGCAGTAGGTCTTTACATACCAACATAAGGCATCTGTTGCTGGTAACCTTGACAAGGTTGTTGGACATAACCATTATAGTGTGGTTGTTGATAATCGGTTTGAAAATGCGGCTGTCCATAACCTACAAAGCCTTATTACCTAGGTCCTCGGTAGGCTTGATGTTGACCAAATCCAGTCTAAGCTTGTAAACCAAGTCCAAACTGAGGTTGGGTTTGCTGGAATTACGGTTATTGGCATTGTGCCAGCCACGGTTGTTGGACCATTTGTTGTTGCCCAATACCAAAAGATTGACCAAGTTGCGGATTGACAATAGCCGTTGGTGCCTGAGTCATTCTAGATAAAGAAGCACTAACCTGAGGTTGTGGTTGAGTCGTAGAGACAAGTGGCTGTTGTATCACAACCTGAGAGACTTGAGTCTTCTGCCTCGAAACTTGAGGTTGCGAGGAAGAAGGAGCATGCTGAGGTTGAGACACAACAGGCTGTGCTTGTGTTTGTTACACAGTCGTAATAGCAGGTGTAGTGGGAATATTCGACACAGGTTGAATCGGTTGTGTTGGATATACAACCCTTGGTTGTTCTGGTAGTATTGGTATCCAAACACTAGATGTAATTCCAGTTTGACTTGAATATTTTTGGAAATTCTCATATGGTTGTTCCCTAGGAGGAAATAATGAATAGGCATACTACTCTCCAAATGGCAGAAGTCCAGTGTTTAAAGGATATATCGGTCTTTGAAAACTGGTTTTCCCAAATTGATACTGGTATGCAGGATCAAATTGTTGAGTTTCAACATAAGAAAGACCAGGTGGGACTCCGGATGAATAAATAGGAGTAGACCATGGTACCGAAGCAACCCCTGAGTGGACTCCAGCTAGTGATTGATAACCAGCTAGAACAGATGGTGTACCGTATAAATATGACTCAGGCATACCAGAAAAAATTGTAGGAATAGCAGCAGGAGGTTCTACCGCAGCTGCATGAGATGACACATTCCTATATGTTGATGGTTGCTTAGACATGTTTAGTCTATGCAAAATCTCTCCAAGCAATTCGACAGAAACTTGTGGTGAAGGAGGATTAAAAGAACCAAACTCAGGAGTAGAAGGATACAAATGAATCCCAGTTCCAAAATGAAACGGGGTAATAGATGGGGAATCCTCTGCTATCTCCTCTATAGAAATCAGACTGGGTGGAAGAGGTAGACCGTCAGGTCCATAAAATATTTATGGAACCAAAGAAGGTATAACTTTTGCAGTGACAAATACTGGAGGGGTGACACCTTTTGAATACTGAAACTCAACATCCAGATGTTCAGGTAAATGAACTTCAGTCTCAAAGGGAGGTTATTGAACAACTACTGGTTCAATTGTAGCCTCAGTTTGAACTGAAATGGGTTCTGGATCAACTCTAGATGAAGTTGTTTCAGGTATAGAAGTGTCTACCGTTACACTAAGATCAATTCTAATGTCCTCTTGTAGCTGCGGAACTTCTTTTTTGAAGGCAGATGTAGCAGAAATAATCGGAGTAAATAGAGTCTCTAACGATGTTGGAACAAAAGTTTCAAATAAACCAAATGAACTGGACTCTGTTAAAGGAGACTGATTTGTCCTGATTGGCTTCGCTTCCAGAGGTAAAGATGATTGACTCGCTAGTCTCCGTGAATGACGTGGTTTTGATTGACTTTCTTCCACGATTGCAGATTATTTGATCAACTCAAAATTAAGGGGAAAATGATGTTATCCTGAATTCAATTAATTTTAATGACGCTTGGACACAACTTTGCTTTTTCAATTTTTAAGAGTCGATAAAAAGCTAAAGATGACTCTAGTCTCCTTCGATTTTTAATGAGCCTGAAGGGACAAGTGCTCAAATGGACCTTTTCTTTTAAAGAGTCGGAAACGAATGAAAGTGACTACTCTAGAAAATCTAGACAAAGGGATTACCAAACCAATCGCAAAACTGCAATATACACCTTGGTGATAGATTAGAAAGAAATTACCAGGGACTTATGTATGGCAGTCAATCTTTCAAAATGTTGTGTTCAGTGCATTGCGATCTATAAGGCGAAAAACTCAGTTTCCTATGGATAAAGGATTTAAGCCTATTGTGGTCTCCCAATATATACACGACGGTATAGGGAGCACAAGTTCGTGCTAGCACTTGTCGTATCAAGGAGGAGGAATCACCCAACCTTCAATGAAAATGATAGCCACTAGTTTTAACGATGCCGGAACACGTCACTAGCCTAGACCTCTAGATATGTTGCATTAAGTTCCAAAGCGTTGTTAGGTTCATTGAAATTCATTTTAAAGTTGATCTTGTTTAGAGTTTGCCTTTCAATGGTTCACCGCATGATGATGATCTGAAATTCCTAAGATGCAATCTAAAATGATAAACAATATTTTTTTATTCGAGCAATGAAAATCCTAGCTACTAGGGAAAGAAGATAACAGTGCTCTTAAGCAAAGAGAAAAGAGCACACACTAGTGCATTTCCCTAAATCATCTTTTCACACACAAATCAAAAAATACTAAATGCAAATGCATGTATTTGTTTTCGCTCTCCTTAATGTGAAAGATGCCAAAAGGAAAACTAAATGCAGCAAAGATCTGAAATATTTCACTCAAAATGACATTTTCGACAATTTCTTCTTCAAAAGAGAAAGGAAGACTCAAAAACGACACTTTCAATTTTGAACAAAATTTCTTTTGACACTTTGAATTTAAAGAAATCAAATCAAATGCATCAAAAAAAGTACAATCGATTATCAAGGGAAGGAATAATTTACGACACTTCTCTTTTCGACAAAAAACGACAATTACGACACTTTTTGTACCAAAGTGACAAATCAACTAAAACAACTTTTTGACAAAGGATTGTAAATGAGGAAAAAATACACAAAAACATTCACTAATCCTAATGTAATTGAGGCTGATCTAAGTGATGCAAGTAAGCTTCAGTAAAGAGGCATTGTTCATTTCCAGTGAAACAACCAAACAAAATTGAAAAGAGGTCAAAAACCCTTAATTTCTGGATGGAAAAAGAGTTCAGTCAATCATCACACCTAGGCTTCACATAAATTGAGATGCATCACACTTATTGCAATTGGGAAGTGTTATGCATACTGAGTCACAATGGAAGACAGTGCGATGGTCCAAGGAGCGTAACTGAAATGGGTTTTGGCTCAAATGTGGAGCTGTTTTCAATGAATTAAGATGGTTTTTGATGAACAATGATAATCAAAGTATGATGGAATGTCTTGAGAGGTTACTGAGCTACCAAAAGGGCATCTAGATGTGCTTGCAATCCAAATGTTTAATTCATAAACTAAACCATAGATCGACTGAAGCAACATTCATCTACTATGCAATTGCAGAGCAAGAGCAGTTCAAAGGCTACCTGGTTGACTTCAAACTTTGTCTATAGTTTATCAAATTGAACATAGAACAAAAAATAACAACAAAAAAACATCTATTCAATTCTCCCCAGTGGAGTCACCAATTTGTTTCTGGGAAAACTAGTATTCCTAAAGAATTGTAGCCCTCTAGGTTTGGCAGCTACCCTAGAAACAACAGTTTAAAGCAATTCAATGATTTCTTCTATGTGTAACAAATAAGAGAAAGATAATGGAACCAACTTTGAACTTATTCTTAATGCCTTGCTTAATCTCTCTCTCCTTTGGCAGATCCCGCAACTCCTCCCCATATTTAACACGCTTTGAGAGTACCTGCACAAGTACAGCAACAAAGAATCGTCAAAGCATCGTGATCTATTACAACATAAATATTACAGAATCAGATATATAATGAACAAATGATAGCATTCACAAATGATAACATTCACAATTGCACAATCATATGGGAGAAAACTTGAAGAGCTTTATTAATAGAAAGGAGAATTACAACTTGTTTGTTTGATCTAGCATCATCTTCCCGGCTTCAATCCTTCTTCACCTCATGAAATAGCAAGATCAAACCAACAAGAATACAATGCTCTCTCATTAATGACAAACTATCAGCACTTCCTTGGAATTCACAATATTTCAGCCTTATGATCTCTTGGATTGGAGATCCATTTATAGATGTTTGTCAGGGTGTGAGTCATCCATGGGGTTTGATTAGTGTCATTCCACTTGTTACAATTGGTTCCACAAGAGAAGGGATTGGAGATTTCCTAGATCCCTTATTCTTCTTTGGGCGAATTCAGAAAGGCAAGTGGCACAAGAGAAGTTTCTAGAAGATTCCATGAGCAACCAACTAACAAACTATCCCAGAAATTTGTCCATCCTCACCCATTGCACCCTATAGAAGGCCTAAATAGTATGCATCGTACCCTAATAGTGTACCACTCAGTATGCATCACACTTTGCTAGTGGAGCAGTCAGTATGGTTCAATTTAGACAATTTCTAGGTGGTTTCTCAGATGGAACTTTTGGGGAATGATGTATTCAGATGACTATGTTCCTTTAGGGTATGAAACAACTCTTTTAGGGGTTGATGAGCCCTAATACATCGACATATAAGTTTGGGGTTGATGTGCCCAAATATGTCTATAACAGTGACCTTGCGGAGAGTTAAGTGTGATGCATGAAGGTTCCAACAAACGAAGGGAAAAGGAGGTGCACCCCTTGGAAGCCTGTAATAGTACACAACTGGAAAGGAACACACAAGAGAAATGACATCACAAGATAAGATGCGTAATGGTCTAGAATTTGAAGTGATAAGTTAATCCAACAACATGTACTCAACACGATTTGTACAAATGCAAACAAAATAGTTCATAAGCGTATGCGTAAGTTAAATGACATACATTTCCAATACAACAAGAATAATCCTACTATATTAACAACATATGCATGAAAGTCTGTTGACTCTAATTTTATTATTATAAGTGAAAGTTACATTCATACATACAACATTGATGACTACTAGCCCCAATAGTGGAACATTATAGTTAAGAACACTTTCTCCTCCAAAGAAGTATAGTCGCTCTATGCTTCAGAGAACAATGTCTTTCTATGTCTAAGCCTAGCAAAACGTTTGGCTCCCAATATCCCGTTACATGAGTTATGAATTTTTATTTATAACAAGAGGGAGTGACCCTTAAACTCCCATTTGTGACCTTTTGACTACCCTCATGACTCTTCAACTTCTTCACAAAATAACACATTAAATTAAATGATGACTTTTCATATTCCAATAATGACACTTCGAATTTCACTTATAACATAATTACAAATAATATTACATTTTCCACTCATACCCATATGAGACAAAATAGAGTAGAGACAATTTTACAGCCTAACAAGACATAACACTATGATTTTGGAGTTTGGGAGAAGTCTATCTCATAAACCTCCAGTTACTGCTTCTCGATCACATATTGGTGCCAAGCTTGGTACTGTATGATGGTGTACCCAACCTACTTAATGTTGTCTTGCTGGAAGTGGACCCAAGCCTCAATGACGTTTGGGTACAATATATTTGAACCTGTGTCCAACTCATTCTAAAGCATGAGAAACATTGTTTTGACTTTGACAGGACCACAAATGAACTTCTACATATTGTGTGTATTCAACTCCAAGTCTTCCCTAGTGGCCTCTTGTCTTAGCTGCTCCACATACTCTTTGACTTCCTGTCGGACTTGGTTCTTTGGTTTAGCTTTGGTGAGGGAACGGATTGATGGGATCTGGTGTGTGCTCACCAAGACATCCAAACTACTATACAACCACACATATGAGGGCAGTATGTTGCCAATGAATGAGGTAAGCTTCTTATTATTCTGAATCAACATTCAAACCTTTGCTTTCTATAGTTGTTCTTGTGGCTTCATTTTCTTCACTAAGTCAAGAGGGTCCCCTTTGAACTGCATTACCCATCCTTACACATAGGTGATTGCATCTTGTATGTTTTTGAGAGTTTTAACAAAATCTTTGCTTTGCTGTTGTAAGCCATGCAAACAGACAACTGCTTTATGTATGGTGACAAGCCCATCATAGAGCTTCCACATGGTTTCTCCAAGTGTTGATACCTTATCAAGTATCACTGCTCTCATCTCCCCTAATGCAGAAGCTACATTTTGTGTTGCTTCTTAGAGTTGTTCTACCTCTTTTCTAATAGCCTGCAATTTCTTTGCTAGTTTCTAATTATTGATCATCAAATTTTGAAGATTTGATCTCATTTCTCTTGCATAGGCCAAGATAGCTTCGACAATGGTAGTTGGATGCTTCCTGGTTTCCTACATTATCACCCTTTCTCTTATGAATGTAGGTGATGCATGATCATCCAGAAAGTGTTTCCTCTGTGCTTGTACAATCCTCGTTTGGACCTCATCAATTGATAGATGGTACACATCCATGAATGGATCATCATTAAGGAGAACAACATCTCTTTTCTCACTTTGGGTTGCCTTTGCTGCTGCAAGTGGTGGAGACTGAGAGATGACATGTTGTGCTCTAATTATAGATCAAAATCTTCATTATGTGGATCCTATTCCAACTCTATGTCTGTCACTTCCATTAGTTGATCAATCTGCTAAGAAATGTCCCGATCCTGCATCTGTTCACCTTCCCCCTTAGGTGTTAGTTGTTTTGGTTCATCGACCTGTATCGACATTGTTCCTTTATCATTTCATCTTGCCTTTCTTCCTCTTTCTTCTACTTCTCTTCTAATTCTCTGCTCCTCATGTCCTACTCTTCCTTAAACTTCTTCTCTACTTCCAACCTCTACTTTTTGCTCTTCCTTCACTCTGCTCTCTACACCCTTTGCTTCCTCTTTATTTCCACTACTAAAGTTGATTTCTCGATAATAGGATCTGCTTTCATTTTGTAAATTTTCTCTCCCTATGAACTATCAACAATCTTCCTCCTTCCCTTGTCCTGCATAGGATTGCTACGTTCTACTTCTATTTCTTCTGGAGTTTCCACTATCTGTGGTGTAGCATGTGAAATTCTTGTTATACTAACCAACCCACTGAGTCTAGATGCATTGTAGCAGTACCACCAAGGATTCTCCTCTGGCTAATGAAATGCCTTTTCGATCCATAGAAAGTAGACTCTCATATAGTGGTCCTTGCAAATACTATGGGAATCATAAGGATTAAAGACCTTGGTGCCGAATTCAAATTTCACTATCTCCTTAGCCTCAACATCTGCAACTTTCAATTTCTTTGTCATGTATAATCCGATCTGCAAAGTGAGAGTGGGACATGGTTCTTTCTTCTTCCTATGTAGTGTTATTGTCAACCCTGTATCGAGATGGTATGTCACTTATTGCATGATCAGTTTGTCAGTAGCATAATTTGGTAAGACATGCTGAGGCTTCTCTCCGCCAAACAATCTGATGAAGGTGCCACCTAGTGAGGCATACCAATCTACAATGTCTACTATCACTTCTATTGCTTCTTGGGACATGCCAGGTAGATATTATTCAAAGATAAGCTTGTACAACGAGATGATAAAGTGGTTAGTTAGTCATTCCATTACTCCTCGATAACTGCAGTCCCAAAACAACTTGTAGTAGATGCTCATGGCAGTCACTCGTTGTGTCAATGTCCATTTCATGTTGGGGAACTACTGTTGCACACATATTGCATCCAGTAAGTATGTAGACATATAGAACCTTGCTTGCTCATCCTTGGGCAGATTCTGAGCCTCTACTACATGGGCCTTTAATTGTTGAGCCAACAAATACAACCAGTTGAATGACCTCCCATCGTTCACCAACTGGTGTAATAAGACTATGCACCCTTCAGGAAAGGTTTCAGTGCTCTCTTGACCATAAATTCTGCAAGTGAAGATAATCAAGAGTTGGCAAGCCTTCCTCGGGGACTTTATCTTGTACATATGGGTAGGTTTATGCTGAAACTTCAATGGATCTTTTACTGAGTGCTTGACAATGTCTCTTATGTTCAAATAGTTGTGGGTGGCATAGATGAGTGAGTCCATGTGATCTATTGGCTTGGGAAAGTGATACATCTACTGAAAATATTCTACCTTGAAGGTGGAAAGCTTCTAACCATTGGCACTCCTCAATGTCATGGTCTATTCATCTATATGTGAGACAATCCACATGATGATGTCCGAACACGGGCAGACATGATACCTTCATGTAACCTTGTAAAGCCCTGACAGCTGAATTCTAAGATAAACCTTCTAGTCCTCTAAATATCCCTCAAAGTCCTTTCCAAAAGTGTCTTGAATCTTTTGCCATGAAAGTGTTGATCCCTTCTCTATAAACAACTAAGCATCTGAATACACTGGAAAATCAACTGATATCTACTCAACTTCTTCCTCAGTAGTTCCCTCAGTGGTTTCCTTTGATGTAACTCTGTTAGATGCCATGGTAATAGTGACTGCTAGAGGGATGCTCAACAACTATTGTACCTATGGGACATAAACGATACTAATGGCAAGAAAATGCTAGTCTAAATCAAAACAACTTAGAAGGCAAGTTCAAGCAGCAAACTAGGCACTAGATGGGAAGGATTGTGCAATTTTTCCTAATAGGGGGGACTGTCTACCTATGAGAACTGTGCACTATGTGGTCCCAGCAGCCAAGGTGGAATCTTGATGGTTCAAACTACGAATGCACAGTTCTGCCTGGGCAGGGCCCTAGGAGAGACTATGCATTGTGTAGTATCAGTGGCCAATATAAGAGACTAGATCCTGGTACTGTGCAGTGCATAGTTGGAGCTAACTTGAAATGCACACTGCACAATTCTAGAGGTGAAGCTTGTGTCTTGAGCATCCATATTGCGCAGTCCCTATTGTGCAAAGCGCGATCCCGCTAAGGGAAACCCAAATCTTCCTAAGGGATGTCAGAAAAACAAGAAGATCTGAGAGCTAGTGTGAAGCCGAGTGCAAATATGACTAATTTTAGATAAATGCATGTGAATCAAGTGTAGCAATTGATCAAATGGAACAAAAATGAAGTAAGTGAGGAAATTTGCCACAATAACGACCATTAGTGAAAAAACAAAAAAACTAATGCAGGAATTGCGACAGGCAATCTAAAACTTGAAAACACACTTCTACAAGTTAAATAAAATTAAAATTCTAGCAACCATGAAGAGAAACAAGGGACATAACACTCAAACAAGCAAAACGACAAAAAGCACCAGAAAAAATGGCAAAATGCAACAAAAGCAAAACTCACTCGACAAAACAATGAAAATTGTATCGAAGGTTCCTTGATCTCTTCGAGAATGCTAGAGCTCCAAGATTGAGTGTGAAAATGATCTCTAGAAGTGTTGATTAAATAGTTTTGGACAAGTTAGGGTTTATGATGTGCATGCCTAAAATCAAGGAAAAAGAGACACTTGGCAAAAGTTTATAAAACTAGTGCAAGTGCCTCTTTCAAGATACTAAAAATAGATCCATATTTTTAAGGATTCTTTTTTGTTTTTTTTTTTCTTTTTGCGAGAAAATTTCCATGCACACCGTTAGGAAATACTGCATAGTTCTGGGAACTAGGAAACTTTTTGGTTCAGTGTGATGCACAGTTTTTGAGCTCAATGAGGGTTGTACAATTTATGGGTTCAGCGCTGGTCTGCCTCCTCATGGCTGCACATTTTCTAATCTCAAGGCTCACTGGAAGTTAAAACTACATAATTCACATCATTAAGGTTGCTTGCCCTTAAGGATTGTGCAGTTCATGGAGGCAAGCCAAAAACTGTTGTAAGACCAGTTGGGAGATCAATTTATGTTACACCGGAAAATCCCTCTTGCAGAAAAGAGAGATCTCCCTAGATCCTTGACAGAAACTAGAAACAAGAAAGACAATTGAACTAACTCTTTCCCTAAGTTGAACCTGTTCGAATTATAAGAAGTATAGCTAATGGTTGAGCCTCTTACCTATTTCATGAAATGCTCGATGAAGATCCCTCGTTGTGATTCGATGCAGCTCTTGAATGCTTGATAAGACCTGCAAACATTGACCATAAAAGGATCAAAAGCACATGTGATATAATAATCCAAACAACTTAACCTAATGATCAAGGAAATTAGGAATTGAATTTGCCTTGATAAACATTATAAACAATCATAAACCATTCATCATTCCAATAAGAAAAATCAATGGGAGAAAGTGTTCATTTGTATTAATCAAATATTAAGAGGAGCCTTACAACCATCACCTTGATGCCGTGAGGTCCCTCCCAAATGCCTTCAATCTCCTCCTTAGATGAAAAGTTTTCTAATATCAAACCCAACAACATAAGTTTATATTCTTTGAGTTATAACCTCTTTAATCCATCTACCCAATAGTCATTTTATAGGCCAAGAAGAGGAAGTTTCAAATCCAAAAGAGGAGGATGAGACTCCTTCATTGAGGGATTCAGTTACCATGAGAAAAGGGATGGAGTTGCATCATTTGAGGGTTATAGTTCAAATAGTCATCACCTATAAGCTTTCAGTTGGGAAATATTCAACCAACTATGTTTCTAGAATGTACTTTTTATTTTTACTTTCTAGAATTCACTTGCACGAGTTTATAGTGGTAGACAGAGTGCATCTATGCATTGTTCTCAATGTTGATTTCAGCGCATATGTAGGAAACTCTAGAGAAATCGACGCAGGTGGAACTTAACAAGGTGTGACAACTTTTTTTCTCAAATTTCTCATCTACATCAAAATATTTTTGGTTGTTTGACTTATGAGGGAGTTGGTTCAAAAGTGTTCATGGGTGGTAAATAGACCCATAAATTGATCAAGTGTCATACGACAAATTGACATGTAACATATTTCCTGCTAAAGTACGAAGTCTGTAAAACAAGTTTAAAATATTGAAGCACTTTAACATTCCAAGGATCAGATCAGAGGCAATGGTCGGAAACCTGGAGGGAACATTCAAGGAATACAAAGAAAATATATATCAAGTGTGAATAGGTGATCTGAATTCAAACACTCATAGAATCATTGAATTGAAGGTCAATGATGAGAACCTGTCATCGAAAGAGAGAAACCTGCCATTAAGGCATGCAAGCTTCAAGGTTTGAAGGTTCCTAATGACCTGAAGTCGATAGGAAGTGATCTATCGTAGGAAAGCCTACGACACAAAACATAGTGTCAAGTTTTGAAAATAGTTTTCAAGGAGTGACTCAAGGATGGCCAATGCGATTGAAGGCATAGAATTTTCAAAGGAGTTTTGAATTGAGGTTGAACTTCTCTTTAACATGTAATGACACGAAAATGACTTGGAAGCATTTGACTTAATGATAATACCCCAAACCATGAAGACTTTCAATGAGGTTTGATTAACTCTAAGGAAAATGGATTTCCCAACCCGAACATGAGTGTGACGAAGTGCCATGTTTAAGACAGACATGCTACCTTTTAAAAACGATAATGTAAAATGGACACCTTTTCCCAATTTACCCCCCCCCCCCCCCCATTATTGACAAGTACCTCTTTATTTTTTACAAGCTAGAGGAGGATAACATATGCTTGGACTATAAGCTCATCCTTTAGATGAGTCCATCGAAGTATTTTTAATGAGACCTAAGAATGAATGGTTCGGTACCATTATGCTTAACAAGTCCTATACTATTTAGTTTTTTACAAGTCCAATAAGGGAGTAACTTGATGTCATTTTCTTTTAAGAGTTTGAAAAAGACATAAAAAGGAAACTCATTTAGTTCTTTTACCATAAAATTTTAATGAGCCCAGAGAAATTAAAGCTTAGCATTTTTCAATTTTAGAGAGTTAGAAGAAAAACATAAGTGTACTCCATCAGGTTATTTTTCGTCAATTTTAGTCTCTCAGGTCTGAAAAAGGATAAAATAGTACAAGAGATAACTCTCTTGACCATGTTCGGTTAATGTATACCTTTTTCGTAAACAATCCTAACTCAATCCGTAAAAGGGGTAAGCTTATATTGAGTGGACGGTTGTTCATTTACTTTTACAAGTTTGAATAAGCAAGTACTCGACATTCTTTTCATTTTGAAAGAGGCTGAAAAGGGCTTAAAAAAAGACTCCATGATTTTTTCTTTTCGTAATTGTTACATAGAATTTTGTCACTATCCCTATACTCCGTGTTCCATAACCTTGGAGGACCTCTATAGTGACACTCATGTGTTTTCCCATCATGAACAAACTCCCATTATGTCCCTCTTCATGAGCAGAACATTTCTTTTTTGCATCATTTCCCAAGAATATTCCTTTTACCATAGTTTACAAGACCGGGGCTACTGACCAGTTCATCCCCCACACCGATCTATAGAGTTTAACACTGGGACTAGCACTGATCAACGCTATTGAGCCTTGTCTCAGTCACGTCGATCCTCTTTTGGCAAGTTTTTTAAACATGGAGTTGAAGCTTCTAGGTCTAGAAGCTTCATAATGGAAGTCCGATAAATAGTTGGGTTGGATGGTGCTGAGGAAGTCAGTTTGGGTTCATTTCCCCTATTAGGATGGAACAAACCCAAAAGATAAGGCCTCTTCCATGATAAGAGGAACTATCTCCCCTCTATCAAAGTTATATAAGCCCCTCCTTTCCCAAGCTAAATTAGTTTTTGGATGTAGTTTTCAGTCTTAGTATTTTGGAGCTTGAATAATTAGCAAGACATATATAGCTTGTAGCTCTCTAGTTTGTGTTTGAGGGAGAATAGTGTGTTTTCTCTGGTTTGGGACTAAAGGAAAGAAGCCTTAAAACTTCCATTGTTGGGGCTATCCATGAGATGCTTGCAGAAGTGTGGGAACCCAGATACGTTGGAGGAGACCAACAACGTCAAGGCATTGGCTGTAATCTCTTTCTGAACTTATATGAATACAACTATTGATTGATTTCCTACATTAAAGTGTTATCTTAAATTTGATGGCTTAATGTTCCTTGACCTGTTATGTAGGCTAAATGAAATTTGTATGCTATCACGTTTGTTGGTGTTGATTGTTTTCGTGTTTCAGGTATTCGAAGGAGGGAAACAAAAGGTAGTTGGAGTAAGGAAGTAGGATCATCACCAAGTGGAATAACATTTTAAGAGGTAGGCCCTCTTATTTTATTCTAGCTTAAGGAAGTTTTCCATAAATTGTTTGTTTGTGGCTAGACCCACTCTCTCAGGCTAGAGGAATTGTTTGTGTTCGCACTAAGAATTTAACTGCACCACAAATTGACGGCCATACTGGGGAGCCAACCCTTCTATTTAATTGATTGTCATTTTATGGTTTTGTGTGAACTTTTCTACTATCACCATTTCCCTTTAATTTTTCTCTGCTTTTCTTGGTTTATTGCTTTGAGTTTGAAATTTACAGTGGCAGGTCTAATTTTGGCCTTTGAAATTTTTTATTTTTTTCTAAAATCCCTCGATTAGCTTTCTTTTTGGCCAAACAATTGAGCCAATCAGGCCTATCAGTGCTAGTTGTAGTCTGGCCAGTCATGTTGATCAACACTTGTTTTCAGTTAGGAAGTCACACCAATTCCTATAGGTGAAGATCAAGGTTTCTCCTGGATCATAACCAGTGTGTCTTGCCCTCTTAATTTTTGCCTCTTAACTCATTTTGCCTGTGTTCTCCCTAACTAGAAAGCTTCATTGGCTTGATTTTTGTGCCTATTTGGTTTGCCTTATTTTACTTAATTTATTGAGTCCTTGGATGGTTTGCAGCCCTAGGGAATCTAGGTCATCATCCATTCAACTGTTTGTGTGCTCAACAAGTCAAGTTGTTGGTTAGCTGGTCCATGCATTTTCATTTTTTAGTCCCTTTGTCACTTTGATTTTAATTAAACAAGTTTGAAAAGTTTCATTTGTTCTTCTCTTGATTAAGCATCTCTTTTTAGGCATAGATTACATTGCTTGTCTTTTTCTTGATTGAATCATTGCATTATTGGTTTGGAAGGAATTCTCTTTTCGTTCTTTCCATTTGATTGATGTTGATTGTTTTGAAAATTTTCCATTGAAGTGTTTGTGAAATATTAATGTTATCATTTCATTGAAAAATACATAATTCTAGTTTATTGAATCAATATGTTACATTAGCTAGCATCATTGAAGACTAGAGTTTAATCGTCATTTGCATTGGAAAATAAATGAATTCTCTTTACTGTTGAAAGGACTAATTGAAGTTCATTTGATAGGAAGTTTCAGTGCATTTAGGAGATTTATTAGATAAATATTTCATTACTTGATTGTTGCATTGATTTTGTGTTCCCTGTTAACTTTCATCAAAGACAAAGATCTCCTTTCTCATATAGTTGCACGTAGGATTTTTTTCAGTTCATAGTGGTAGGGCCCTGTAATTGAAACCTAATTCAAGATCAACTGTTAAAATCTATTGAATTAACCTTAGGAAGCATTGAAACTTAACGCTTATATTTATAGGTCTAGGCTAGAGATGTGTTCCGACGTCTTTAAACCTAGCAGTTGTCGTTCTCTTCTCCACTAGACAGCGCTAGTACATACTTGTGCTCCCCGTACCATCGATTATATAAAGGGAGACCCCACTAAGTCTACAATCCTTTATCCGTAGGAAGCCAATTCTGCCACCTTGTAAACGTGATACACCGAACACAACATTTGGGGAGATTTCCTGCTTGTACTTCTCGGTTCGCCGAGAGGTATTCTGTAGTTCACACTTACCTAGTAATCCTTTTACCTAGATCATCTAGAGCAACAATTTTGGTCTTTTTTGTCTCTATAAATTTAAAATATCATCAAGCACTTGTTGTTTCAAGCTCGTTCAAACCAAAAGAGATTAGAGTCACATTTTTCCCTTTTCTCTACTCTTAAAGCAAGAAAAGACAAATTTTTCTTTCATTGTTTTAAAATTAACTTCCCACGAAATATTCCTAGTTAAAGTTATCTTCCTTTGTAATTATTTAGGATTGATTCCAATGGCAACATTTCCAGAGTCTACTAGTCAAGGATTCTCCTTGGATTGGAATCCTGGTCCTTTTCCTTCATTTGGAAACGTTGGTGCTCCTTATATGGCAACATTGTCCCTCCCCGGGTTAACCATTTGTTTAACTAGTTGGTTATATTTGACCTCGGTGGTCCCAAGTGTCCCGACTCCTACCCAACCATATCCTTCATTTGAACCACATCACGATGATTCTAAGGATGACATCTCACCTTCTTCCCCTATTTCTTCATCCTCCTCTTCTACTTCGCCTAGTGAAAGTTTGAAATCTAGTAACCAAGATACTAAGAAGAAGCAGACGAAGACGAAGAAGAAGAATTTAGATAAGCGAGAGGCCAACTATGTAGTTGTTACTCCAAATGCACCTCCCATAGAAAAATCGTCCGATCCTCCATGAAAGAAAATTCCCTTGTAGGCTATGTAAGGGTGACCATCTCCTTCGAGATTGTCCTTGCATTCCCAACGTCTTAGAGGTATGGTATCAAGAACTGAATCGACCATCCCCGTCGACCTCAAAGATAATGTCGATGCTACACCTTCAACTAATCATGGTAAGAAAAAGGGAAAGATTAGATTCCCTTGTAGGTTATGTGAAGGGAAGAATATTCTTCACCTTTGTCCTCTTATGGATAAAGCTTTCAAAATTTTGGAAAACCTTACAGTTCCTCAACCCCAACTTCTTGTTGGTTATCAGAGGCTTTCCTCTAACCCTCTCCTAGTTGGTAAAGAGATTAACTTGGATTCATCATCCCACTATTCTTAATCATGGCTCTCTTGTATCTATTCCCGACCAACTGTTGGTTGAAAAGAGTGTCGACTTGGCTCCTCCTTCAGTTGTTCACTCTGTTCCCGAAGAGAGTGGTGATCATACTGCCCATGTTCTTCTCATCTCCTCAGGTTCTCATGAATCAAAGATCATGAATCAAAGAGTGACCCTCCTACCCCGATTGTTCAGGAGAGTCCTTCTCCTATTCCTGCAAAGCATGGGGGAAATCATATGATACCCCCACCAAGTAGTTTTGTCATTTCTTTTGATTGGAGTAAATTGACTACTTTCCACCTTCCATCTTATGTTCCTTTCTAGATCACATTACAAGCCTATAATATTGTAGTACATGACACTATATTAGATGAAGACGCGTATGTTAGTATCATGTCTTCTACTACTTGGCAAGCTTTGGATTCCCCACAGCTTGCGCCTATCACCCAGAATTTGTTGGCTTTCAATGGAGGAACCAATCAAACCTTAAGGATTCTTTTGAAGTTCCCTATTACTTTGGGAGGAAGGAGCATCTATATAGACATGATGGTAGTCCAAGGTCCCTTAGATTTCAATTTTCTCCTTGTTTCTTCACTTTTCCATGTGGTTTGTTTTTCGCACGAAGGGTGAATAGTGACTATTGATCAATTGTTGTTCATTGGTCACCAAGTGCCTCCTTTGCCACCATCGTCCCCTATCATCTCTGGTTTTCCAGCAGTACCTTCCCCGCCATAGGTCAATTATGTGGCTACCCATTCTGTCTCCGCATCTGCTAATGATCACATAGATGGTATAGTACATTATGTACTAGGGGCATTGGAACCCGATCTGTATTTGGTACCAAATGACATGTATTCCTCCCAAAGCATGGTTGTTTTGTCTAGTGAAGACCTCTTGGGAGCCATGTTCTTATATGGTTCATGAATAGAGTATGAGGATAATTCCTGGTCTTGTGTCAAGCTCGTTAAAAAATGAAACAAGGGTCATGAGGACAGTTCCTGGTCTTGTGTCAACCTCATTAAAAAATGTAACGAAATGTCATGGAGCATAGTTCCTGGTCTTGTGTCAAGCTCATTAAAAAATGAATCAAGGAGTACGAGGATAGTTCTTTTCTCTATCAACCTCATTAAGAAATGAAATTGATTTCGAGGATATTTCTTTCATTGTGTCAACCTCGTTAAAAAATGAAACAACTCCCTTTTCGAAATTGAGTCTTTGGTTAAGATCTCGTAAACGCCCAGTCGAGTCTTTCCTGGATCTCGAAAGTGAACCTTCATTTCATCCACCTAGTTGAATGAAATGAAGCTTGGGGGGCATGTACCTCGCATTGAGTCATTATGCTGGGGGCATGCAAACTTATCTCAAGCATAGTTTTTCATTTCAAGCTTGTGTAAACATGAAACTGAATTCAAGCTGAGTTCTCCATGGTTCAATATTGTGTAAAAATGAACCCATGCGCCCAATTCACATCTTATGATTGCATTTTTATCAGCTAAATTCTACTAGATGAGCCTGGTTGTTTCTTTCCATTGCCACCATCTCTTTGGCTGATCATATGCTTTCACTTGGTTGTTTTTTATTTTCTGAGGAATCGCAACGAAAATTGGTTTTTTTAGCCAACCTCTTAACCTCCTAGTTTTTGAGAAGTCCCATCATTGTCAGAACCTGTTTCTACCCTTTATACCACTCATTCCTCCAGGAAGAGTCACCTTTAAGCTCTATTCTGACTCGTAAAAAATTGAAAAGATTGCTGATTATTTTTCCCTTTTAGACTCGTTAAAGACAATGAAACGTCATTTACCCAGTGTACATTTACCCCTTTTTTGGGCTAGGATAAACTATTTAAGAAAAAGTTACTCCTTGACTAAAATGGTCAAGCAATTCTCTTAAGTATCATTTTCTACCTTTTTGGGCTCAAGAGACACAAATGTATGAAAAGGGACCTTCTGGAGTTTTATTTTCTCTGTCTTTTTCAAACTCTCTAAACATGAAAAAGATACTGAGTCTTCCCCTTATTGAACTCATTAAAACATTAACTGATATCGGACTTATCATTATGACGAGACTGAGCTACTCCTTCCTAAGGCTCGTAAAACTTACTAGGATGGATCCATCCGAAGGATGGAATTATATTACAAGAATATGTTATCCCCGTCAAGCTTGCATAAAAATAAGTGGGGTACTCGTCAAAAATGGTGGGGGAAAATGGAAATATTTCATCAGTTGCATTCTTCATTTGAGGTAGCCTGTCACTCTTGAACATTAACACTCATCTGTTGTTCATGTCAAGTTTTAGAACATCCTCACTCTGTTACTTGCCTCCCTGGATTTTGAGTTATCCATTTTAAACCTCTCATATTATCTCTACCACATCACCATGAACTTTGTTCCTATGATGTCAAATGCTGCCAAACTCTGGAGTCATGTCATCCATATGTTCAAGAGAAGTATTCCTACCTATAAATTGTTTGATCATCTTGGATTACTCTCATTCATTGTGTTCTCGTTTCATGTTGATGATGAAGGAGTCATTATGACCTTTCTTCGATGGATCGCTTCCTATCGACTTCAGCTCATTATTCAGGAATCTAGAAACTCCTTTCCAATACCTTAGAGCTTGCATGCCTCAATGGCAAGTTCTTCATACTCAATGACAAGTTCTCATTATTGGCCTTCAATCAAATGATTTCATGGGTGTTCGACTTCAGTTCCTTATTCACACCCCATGAATTGTGTTGCTGGTACCTTGAGATCCATTGTCATTATTGGTGGTTTCTCTCGCGCGTGTTAACGGTTCACATCATTGATTGGTAATCAAGTGAATTTCTAACATGTTTGACTTCAACACATTTATTCACATGTTAGAATTTGTACTTTGATCGGGTCGTGTTGGAGCGCAAGACCCTGGGCTCATATTACAAAAGTCTAGGTTGCAAGGTGATGTGACATGATCATGTTAATATACATTATTCTTTAGACGAATGGTTGTGCCCATGCCATGGATCTATTTCATATGACCCCTCTGGTCAGATGGTTGCATCCATGCTGAGGATCCATGCACATGATCATTTTCTTGATGGATAGTTATACATATACCATGGATTCATGTATTATTATATGCCTCTCATGTTTATCAGGCATGACTCTCAGATTTCTTATATGTACATGTATGCTTGCTTACAGGTTTTCTGACGATGAACTTCAGTTCCTCGCATTTACTTGTAAAGAATTTCATCCCTCACTCTAGTTTGGACTTCACGCTTTAGGGGGTATCTGTTGTTAGTGCTCAAATCCGCCTTAGGCTGAAATAAGGCAAGACTCAAGGCCACATCAAACAATGCTCAGCCTCGTAGCTAGCCCTACGAGGACAGGAGAGGGCTCTCTCTAGGTCAAACTCAGCAAAAGATAATCGAAAAGGCTCGAGATGACTGAATTGATGACTGATTTTAGGCTAGGTATTAAGTACACATAATTTAGGATTGATTTTTTATGATTTTGTTGAAATCAAGGGAAAGGCAATTTTGGGTGCGGGGATGAGGCACAGTTTTTGCAGAGGTCCACTTGGGGCAAGATAGGCGATTGTTTTGATGCATTAAAGCAGGTGAGATGGATAGATCAGACCGGTGAAGGGCTAAGGAGAGCAAGGGGTCTCAAGGATTCTCCTTAAACTGAAGAAAACATAGAATATTAAACAAATTTAAAGGTAGAGCATAGCAATTTCATGGATTCTACCTTAACACTTCATTTGTTTAATAAGAGAAGATTCAATAGAGATAATGAT
>APFE030250522.1:0-14658 GCA_000404065.3 Pinus taeda | reverse complement strand
CCACAACCTTGGTACTGCTATAAGGACCATGTCGAAGTGGTCTGAGCTTCTGATGGGTTTTGGTAATGCGTTATTTTTTTCAATGCAACCATACTTTGTTGCCCACCTGAAACTTGTGTGGCAGCCCTATGGGTGAGGATAAGTTGTTCCTGTGTTCTTTCATGATCGTATCCCTCTGTTGATGCTGCTACTGCGTGGAGGAACCCTTCGCGGGGCTCATGGATGTAGAAACGATCTTCCCCTTACTTTGGGAGCGAACCAAACAAAAAATGAATTTCCTAGTCTGGGAGATGAGCTTGCTGCCCTTCTTGGCAGTGATCAAAGAGGTGGCGATAGGTGGGGCTACCTCTGGTATCCTGTATAATGAATTATCCAAAGAAATAATGACAGCGCAAGGCCTTGACTCATACATAGCATGTCGCCTCCACAAGGTATAGCTGGACAAACCTCTCCTCCGCGGCACCTCCATACCAGGAAATTGCAAACATCTAGAGGTGTAACATCACACAATACCTCGTCTGTGAAGGGCTTGATGCTGTAGGGAAGGCATCACTGCTGGTGAAATTTGAGATCTCATCCTTCGTGAAGCCACCCGATACTGTATGGTTGCAGGTGTGGTTTAGTCGGTAGGCCCAACCACTTCATAACCTCTACTAAAACGAGGTTCTTTTGGCTACCACTGTCGACAATGAATTGCAGCGGTGAACCCTTCATCCACATCTGTGAGTGGAAAATATGCTCCCCCTCCTATGGGTCTTCGAGCTCATTCTCCTGGATCTTGGCAGTGGCAACAGTGGTGCTAGGATCCGCATCAATGATCTACTTCCCTTTGCCATTCCCCTTGTCGGGTTCTGGCTTAGGGTCAGAATATGCATCTGATTCGGAAGCCTTCAACTCGGCCACTAGCGATTGCTTGGTCTGACACTCACTTGTGTTATGAGTGGGACTTGTGTGGAACTCACACCACTTTTCTGTGTCCTTCTTCAGCTTCATGGTGTTGTTCTTTTCTTGTGGCTTCGACGGGTTGTCTTGGGTCACCCCACCTTGGCTTTGTCCTTTGGGCTTTGGATTTGCAGATCCAAAGTCTCGCTTCTTCTATTTGAACTTTTGCTCGATTTTGACAGTGTATCGGTACGTTGTGCCAAGCGAGGAGATGTTCAGGAAGTCCATCTCTTTCTGGATGTATCTGTGTAGACAGACACAATATTTGAGTACCAAATGTAGATCAGAATCTTTTTTACCCAACTGTGTGCGAAGGGTGTGAAAAATGTTTGTGAACTCAGGCACATCTTGGTCCCGTCCCTACCGCAACGTGGTCCATTTGATGTATTTGTCCTCATAGCTTTTGACAGGGTAGTACTGCTCCTTGATGACATCCCAGAATGAATCCCCAAGTGGGTGTTGTTGAAAATAGTGAGCCCGTAATTTCATTCTTCTTCTCGTATTAGGTTTCCCACCAATCCTTCATGTGGGGGGCTGCTTTGAGAAGAGCGAAAACAATTTTTTCCCGACTCGAAAATTCATGAACAGAAAAATAACCCTCGAGTAGATTTAACCATTTATCTATGGCATCTGCATCTATCTAACCCTCGAATATGGGGATTTCAAAATTAACTTGTACCTTAAATGATGTGGCATTTCCTGAGTAGCTATTGGAAGCCAATGCTTTGCCTCTGGGTAGCCGCTGAAGGATCTGCGCAAAGCTATCCATCATCACGTTCCTTTGCCGCTCAACGACTTCCGCAAGATTTTGATATGATATCTTGCCCCCTCATCTTTCTTCTCATCTACCATGGGAGGCCATCGGGATTTTCGAGGCTGGTCTTGCAAATGTTCAACTAGTTCAAGCCCTAACTCCTTATATCCCGACCTCATTGGGGACATGCAAAGAAAAACCGATAAAAAGCAGACTACTCTGATACCACTGATACGGATTTAAATAGGAATGCAAAAAATTACAGAGATAACCATAAACATAGATATGCAGTGGAAATAATACCTCATTTCATTAATGTAAAATACTACAATATGTTTACAAACAATGATGGAAATAAACTAGCTAGGGCAATGGTAGCTTATCTCTGAGAAGAGATGTGGCGGCTACATGCCTATGAACTGTGTTACAATGAGGCTCGAAGGCATATTTATTGTAGAGAAACAATGGAAAAACCCTTAACATCCAAAAACCTAACCCTAGAAGATGAAACACCAAATTGTGGGCCCCGTTTGGGTAAATTGGTACATCAATTTCCCAGGGTCGTAACGTTGGCATACGATCTCCGTCTGACACATACAATAACTTGCTAGAAATATCTATCCGAGAAATACCACTTTGGGAAGGGAAACATCAGTCCATGGACCCATGTTTCCCCCATATTTCCCAAAAAATGTCGTTTAGGGCCTCAAAACGCTCTGGAAGTTCAGGACCCGAAAAACTGCTAAAAATAGTAAACTATCATACAATTTAGGAAACTAAAAAAACTAAAAGAGCCAGTTGTGGGGGTCCAAATGGGATTGGTGGGTGGCCACCAACATCCACCTGGATCACTACGTTACCTCAAAAATATGTAGAAATATATTTTGAAAATCACTGTAAAACACTCACAAGTACACAAATGTTGTCACAAGTAAAAACCAAAACCCTTTGGTTATCTTCAATTGAAAGTATTACAACAATATTACCAAAACATTTTATCCATGTATCAACACTTTCTTATTCAAAAATAAAGTATATATAGAGAGGGATTTACAAAATATCTTATTTTCTAAAGGATTTACATTAAAAACAATTCTATATACTAAACTTGGATAATGTTCAAACAACTTTGACTAAAATAGAAAGATAAAACAAAACTCCAAAAATGTCTCCAACTATGCTTGATTTGTTGCATCTAGGTTCAATCATTTTGATAATCTGTCGATATTCTGCATTGATAAGCTGAATTCATTCAACTACTTTGACCAACAGTTCTCATTCTTCATCTATATGGTAAAAACGATCAATCATCTACCTATATGTTTCATCTATATCAATATATTTCTCAAAATAAGGTTTTACTATGAACATGTGTTTGATTCGTAGCAAATGAAAAGGTCATCAACTAACATTTGAAGTAGATTATGACCGCTAATCTCTCCCTTGATTCCAAAAGAAAATGTTTTGTCCCTTGCTTCTTTGTTCAACGATCTTTCATACTGCTCTTCTATAATCATTTGGCCACCTGAATTCTTGAAATATGGAAGACACCTTTGTTGTAGAATATAAAATTTTCTATAGAATTTATTCACCATTACAAATGGGGCCAAAATTTTACGATTATTTGTCATATATGTGACTTATTAGTGTCGACTATTCAACACATTGGATCCAAGAAACTTGTCACTAGCATTGTGTCGAATATTCAACACTTCATTAAGCGTCAGATCTTTAATGGCCACACGTTGAATATTTGACGCCAAAAATGGCCAAAAATTCTATATGATTCTTTGAGGTCGGTTTTGCGATGCCTAAATGCGCCAAATACGTGATAAGAAAAAAGTCGGTAGATATGCCTACATTCGTTGGATACTTGATGGGACCCACATTCATTTTTTTGCCCTAGATGCCAAATATTGCAACAATTTTCTGTTGGATATTCGATGATTTATTAGTCTAGTTTGATGGGAGCATGTGATGGTGTAGCATTGGATAATCAATAGTAGAGCAAGTTTGTGCGAAGAAAGTGTTACATATTTGATGCTTCATTCCATCGGTATGGAGTAGTAACTCTGATGGTTAAGAATCGGATAATCGACATTAAATTAAGTTATTGTGACAGGAATGCTATATCTTTGACGCATCATTTTTTTGATATGGAGTGGCAAGTCTGAAAGTTTAGCATCAAATAATTGACAGTAGGAAACTTTTTTATGATGAGAATGTTATATGTCTGATGCTTCATTCTGTCGGTAGTGTGTCGAATATCCAACTGTAGTACCATTAGATAAGAGTCTGATATGTGATGATTTCCACATACCATCGAATACCTGACAACATTATGTGCATTACAAAAATAAGTTAATTTGACAGCTTTACATGAGGTTTTATTGGTTTACTAAGTGTTACACAGTAATTTGTCACCATTTGTCACCATCCCTATTACCCCTCTCCTGCATCTTGGAGGACTCATTCCGGGACTTGTGAGAAGTGACAAGACTTGAAACCACTTGCATCATTCACCTCTGAACATGAGTTACATATGCCCTGAAGACATCTCCTGCTCTTTGCCCTTAAAAACAACCCTTTTTACATTAGCGCTGATCCACTGTGTTACGCCCGCGCCAATGGGGAAAATCCCATTGAAAGGGCGCTTGATTAGCGCTCTGTCCTAGAGTCGCAATCGCGCCAACCTTTTTGGGCAAAGATTTGAACTAATCAAACCTCTGAAAGTTCTATCCAACTCATTCACCAACTACATCCAAGTTAAGTGAGGATGGTTTGGCTTCGAATATCCTTGAATGGGAAGTAGTTTGCCACCATTCCATGGAAGTTTCCAAGTGATGAAGCCAAATCCATTATTGTTGAGATTGACCTTATCTCTTCCTTTTCCTCTATAAAAGCTTGTCTCCATGGCTTGAGCAAGCTAGTTCTGATTCTAGTGGCAACACTTGTGCTGAAAGGAAGATATCAAGAGATTAGAGTTGCAAGAGCCTTCTTTGTGTCCATAAGGCTTTACCTAAGTAAGGAGACCTTGTCACTAAAGAGAGAGAGAGCTTGTCCCTCATCCCTTCAAGCTTTGCAAGACTTGTGTAGCTGAGCACCCAGCCAAAGGAGGACTTGACGTCAGGACGCTGGTTGTATTCTCCTTTGTTGAATTATTAATAATAGATGACTATCATTATGGTTCCATTCTCGTTGTACTTGTAATGGTTGATGTTGAATTATATCCTTCCTGACTGATGTATAATTGCATATATTAGATTTCACGCTTGTGTTTGTGTCGTTCTCTTTGTGTGTGCAGGTGTCCATTCACGAGGATAGTGGAGGATTGTGACAGGCCAAGGCAAAGGAACGTGGGCGACATCTCTTCTACAAACGAAAGCGTTGGAACTCAAGTAGGTCTTCATCACCTACCTTTTATTTGCAATTAGGAACTTGCGTGATAGCATTATTTGATTGTTTCTAGACCCGTTCTGGGCTAGTAGGGATTGCCTCTATCCATAGAGGGGATTTATCTCTCCAACAATTTGGCGACTACGCTGGGGAGTTTAGCTTGTTGTTTAATTTGTAAACTTAGACAGAGTCTGAAGCACGACCAGATAGCCTTCAAAACACTATTGCTTTGCAGTAGTGTAGTAGATCAAAGCCACTTCAGTCGATCTTCGATTTGGTTTATGGACTGAACAATTTGGAGTTTGTCTTGCCTCTTTGGTTTTCTCTTGTTTGCTTACTTGGATAAGCTTTTGGAATTGGATTTCTTGCTACCTCTTGCTTCCTGGCTTGCCTAGAGATTGTGACCCAAGCCCTGGACTGCGTATTTTTCTTTTGAAATTGGCAAACTTTGTTAGCGCAGTTTTTCCCTTCACAGTCGTGCTAGTGGCCCTTGTTGCTAACTGACAACCCGCGCCAATCCCTGTTTAGCGCGAGTTGCAGCCTGACAGTCGCGCCATGCCTCTTAGTTTTTAATCCACTCGTTTGCCTGCTTTCTGAGCTTGGATTTGCATTTTGCCACGTCTTTTTTAGTTACTGGAGTGTGTTTGGGCCCTGTTTGACTGGTTCTCAACCTTTGTCCTTTGGGTGTTTGCCTCTTTCCATCGATTTCACACCTCAACCCTAGGGCATCTAGTGGTCGTGTTTGTCGAGCCTCCCGTGGAAGTTTTTGGGTCCTTTGATTGTCCAGTTAACTTTCTGATTGCTTTTCACACCTGTTCAGTGATTGTTGAAGTGTTTCTTGATTGATTTCCGAGTGACTTGCTCTTGCTTGCTTGGATTTCATTCTAGCCTTGTTTGAGCTGAGATCACATAGCTTGTACAAAGCCTTTGTTTTCCTTTCGATTTGGAGAACTATTTTAGTGTCTTGCAATTTCATTGTGTCTTCATTGAGTGAATTTGCCTCTTTGCTCAGTGTTATTATCTTTCAAAATTCATTCTAGTGCGTTGTGCCTTTTAAAAAATAAAAGGGAAAAAATCAAATAATCTCTTTTGCGTTCAATAGTTAATGGAATAGAACTTTTCGTTATTTGTATTATTGAAAAGAAAAAGTTTTGTTTATTCGCCATTAGTTGCATTAGGGTGTTTGATTGATTGTGCTCATTTTATTTGATTGAAAACTCTTAACCTTCTCATAGTTAGTGTTCATCGAACGAAATGGTATTCTTTGGCATATAGCTTGCATCTAGGCAATTGTGAAAGATCACATACGGTAGGACCTGAAACCAAAACTTAACTAAAGATCAACCATAAAATAAACTGAATCAACTTAAAAATGCATTGGAACAAAACACAAACATTCTAGAGGTCTAGGCTAGAGACGTGTTCCGGTGTCGTTAAACCTAGTCACTTTTTTTCTCACATTAAGGTTGGGTGATTCCTCCTGGTGTAGTTCGATTGTGGTCTAGTATGGACTTTGGCTCCCACGTACCGTCGCGTATATATGGGGAGACTCCACTAGGTTTTCATCCTTAATCCATAGGAAGTCGTGTCTGCCGCCTTACAAGCCGTAATGCACCGAACACAGCATTCGGGAAGATTGACTGCAGTACGGAAAGTCCTTGGTTTTCATACGATTGCTAAGGTGTATAAGCAGTTTTACGGATTGTCTGGTAAAACTCTTGCCTATTTTTTCCAGTGCAGTCACTTTTTGATCCTTTTCGGACTCTGTAAAAGAAAAGGCTCTGTTAAGCATTTGTCACTTCGTGCTCTTTAAACATCTGAAGGCGACTAGATTCATCTTTTGTCCTTTTCTCGACTCTTAAAACATGAAAAGGTCAAGTTGTGTCCTAATGTCCTAAAAATTTATTCAGCCACGCTAACATTCACCTTGGTAGATCTTGTTTGCGTTTAGTGAGTAGGGTCTCTTATCATTAGTTTTCTTAGGGTCTTTGTTTGATCATCCTGGCGGATCCATCGATCTCATCTCCTGCCCCAAGTGACCAAGGGTCTCCATCTTCTATTGCTCCTGAGACACCGGTTTGTGACGCTCTTCCTATTGTTTCGAGTGTCCAACCGTTGAACTCTCATGCTCCAGAGGACGAGCTTTACGACTTGTTTTGGAAACCTGTTTGGGAGCCCTCTGAAGAGGATTTTCCCACTACTCCTGTTGGTGTTGCATCTCCGATGGCTTCTTCCGATCTGGAAGATACATCTCCTGTGACGAGTGGGATGCCCATTATGTCGAGTATTGATACTCCCATTGTGGCTACATCCCCAGTTATCTCTACGCCCTACACTGTCACGCCTCTCGGTATCACGGTGCCGGCGCGTTATAGATCTCTAAGGGATGCTATGAACTCTGCGGCTTCCTCTTCTATGTGGGATCAAAACATCACCCTACCATAGGACCGTTTGTTTCCCAAGTTCGCCATATTGCTGTTACAGCAGTTCCAACCAATCCGACCGTCTGTGTCACATCATCAACTCCAGTTGTTAGTGTCGTTACAGCATCTTCTATTGTCACTTCTGCTGCTGGCCCATCTCAAGGCCCAGTACAAAGTGGTCCATCGACACATACTGCTAGAGTTTCCATCCCGCAAGTAGTTCCCCACCTTTTTCTGATGTTATTTCGGCAAGGGGGGCATATTCCCAGTACTTGCACAATGTCCAGAACCCAGGTGGGCAAGGCCCCTATTATGATCATGTCAATCATTATTTGTATACCTCCTTGCCGAATGAGCCCTATGTTGAGGCTTCAGTTCCATTAAATGTGGCTTGGGGTACCGCCGGATATGGCGGTGGCCAATACCATCCGGGTCAAGGACAGCCGGGTCAAGGATAGCCCTACCAGGGTCAACCATCTTACTTGCAGCCTAATCATGGGTAGCAGTATTATGGCCAGAACTACCCAAGACAACCTGGAGGCTCGCAAGGACAACCCTATCAAGGAAAACCTTTAGCCTCTAGTGGTCCGTATTATACGTATCTTGGGCAACCTTCTGGAAACTCAGGACAATCCTATGCTCAGCAAGGACAACCTGGGCCCCATCAAGGCTACCCTTCGGGGCAACCCTATGGGAACCCGGGACAACCTTACGATCAGCAAGGTCAACTCGGAAACCAACAAGGCTACCCTTCTGGGCAAAGCGGCCAGCCTTACGCACAGCAAGGCCATCCCACCGCTCAGCAGCCATCTGGTCTACAAGGACAACCTTCGGTTGCGCAAGGGCAGTCCGTCACTCAGCAAGCTCGACCTTCTGGGCAAGCGGGGCCGTCTCAGATCTGACCAGGACAACCTTCCGTCTAGATGGCCCAACCTTCTCATTCAGGCGGGTACCAATCCCAGCCTCCTTATTCAGGCAGGTACCAATCCCAGCCTCCTTATTCAAGTGGGTACCAATCCCAACCTCCTTATTCAAGTGGGTACCAATCCCAACCTCCTTATCCAGTTGGGTATCAATCCCAGCCTCCTTATTCAGGTGGGTATCAATCCAAACCTCCTTATTCAGGTGGGTATCAATCCCAACCTCCTTATTCGGGTGGGTACCAATCCCAACCCCCGTATTCAGGTGGGTATCAATCCCAACCTTCTCATCAAATGCCGCCTGGTTCCCAGGCTCAGTATGTATACCAGCAACCCCAGGGGCAAAATCAATATACCCCGTATCAAAATTACCAACAGCCGCAGGGTAACCCTTATCAAAATTATCAACAACCTGTGGGGCAGTATGGTAACCAATGGGGCACTGGGGGGCAGAACCAGTATCAACCACCCGGTTCTGGAAATAACCCTTATGGAAAAAATCCTTCTGGACAAGGCCCTTTTGGACCTGGTCCATCGGGACAAGGCCAGTGGGGGCAAACAGGAACTGGATGGAATTCTGGTCCTACCTCATATCCGGGACAAATGTCCTTCAACCCGCAGCTACCATTTCTAGCGACGTTGGAACTGCCTGATGTGTCGAAGTTAACAAATGATCCCATTTTACACAATCCACAATGGCCACCAGTTCCAACTAAGATACCTAGTGATTGTCCCAAATTTGACGGAAAAGCCGGAGAGGACCCTCAAGCTCATGTAATGACGTATCACTTATGGTGTTCATCTAATTCATGGCTCGATGACTCGATTCGACTTCGCCTCTTTCTGAGGACTCTCACTGGTTCTTCCGCTAAATGGTATATTGAATTGACCCGCACGTCATTTCAAGATTTTAATTCATTGGCCATGGCATTCCTTACTCACTTTCAGTTACCCATTCGGTATGAGACAGGGACTCACCTCCTCACGTCTCTTAAGCAGGATACAGCCACACATATCTCTGATCATATACATGAATGGAGAAGGCGTCGCAGGTTGATGAAGTTTTGGATTCATGATCAACTCCTTACCGACTGGTTCACGACTTCCTTTGTCCCTAAGATTGCACGGGACATTGCTATGGGAGCCTGTGTGACTGAAGAGCAAGCAATGGCGTGTGCTCAGTAACTGGACTTAGTTTACTCTCAGTCTGGTACCTTGTATGAGTATTTACCAGACGCCCCGAGGCCCGGTACATCCAAGGCTCCACCGAAGCCATCTGTCGATGGAGTCATTGACTCTATCAACCCGGCCTCTAAAAAATCATCGTCAAACCTTGGGAAGCAAAAGTTAAGTGCCTCTAACGAAAACACTTCTCAGGGTGGTTTAAATTCTGGTAATACTTCTGAGGTCAACGTCGTCCAGTCCACCACGGTGGGCAAGGCCTCGAAAGGAAAGAAAAAGGGGAAAGGAAAAAATAAATCCGAGCAACCTAAGCAGGAATCCTCCAAACCTCCAGCCGAGGAAGGAGCTAAGCGCAAACCCAAGTATCCCTGCCTGATTTGTGAGGAGGATCACTATACTAAAGACTGCCCCAGGCGGTCCGAAGTTAGTCGTTTGTTAAAGGGTGCTCCTGGGGTTCCTGCGGTTCTTAAAGAGCCTTTTCCCTCTCAGCAAACCCAAATGGTGGTTGATCCATCTTCTTCTCTCTTCGGTTCCCAAGTCTTCATGGCCGGATCTATTCCCATTCATGTAACGACTCGAGCAAAGGAGTATCCGTCATCCGCCGGGAAGGAGCACGAGGTTCCCTCAAGTGCTCCCTCGTCCAGCTCTGGTCCCCTCCATATCGAGCAACCAAGTACTAAGACGACAATCCGACCCCCTCCTAAAGGAGTACTCAGGCGATCTTCTTACAATCTGAATGCTCGTGCTGCCCAGCACTATAGCATCGTAGAGGATTTAGCGCAGGCTCCGTCGGCTATGTCCACCTTAGAAGTTCTCCAAAGCTGCCCCCCCCAGAGGAAGTCCCTGCTATTGGCCATCGGTGGCATTGACCCGGCAGATTCGGATCTGATTACCTTCGACCTTGAGAGCCATGTTCCTAGACTGCCTCATCAGATCGCTTTTCTCATCCAAATCGTCATCAATTCCAAAACGATCCATCGTACAGTTATTGACGAGGGCGCATCGACTTGCATTATGTCTATTGCTTGTTGGAAAGCGATCGGGTCTCCGACTCTGAGCCAATCTCCTACAACCTTGGAAGCTTTCGATGGGAGAGAATCTGGTCCTTATGGTATTCTTCAACGATTGCTAATCACCTTAGAAGGGAAAACCATGGAAGTAGAAGTTGAGGTCGTTGACGCGAATCTCACATACAACCTCCTTTTGGGCCGGAGTTGGACGTATGCCATGCGTGCCGTGGCGTCATCCCTCTTTCGTGTCATTCGTTTCCCTCACCAAGGGAAAATTGTCACGGTGGACCAGCTTTCCTTCTTCGCTTCCTCTTCTGATGGAAATGTACCTTTTGTTGAACATGCCTCCATTCCTTTTGAGAGTGTGGGAGCCAGGCTTTTCAAAGACCCTACCCTCATGGGTGTCTTCTCCCTCCCACCTCCGAACCTTGCTTTCCTTGGTTTGGTCTCTGCTCGCTTTGATCCTTCATTGCACTCTGTTGCGACCCTCGGTCCCTCTGCCAAAGGGGGCACCGATCCTCTAGCTTGTAAACCTCGCTCGGCCGGGGGGCATGGGCAGATCATCGGTGCCGTTGATCATTTTATCCAACAGGCCGAGCGATGCCTACACTATCTAGGCCAGTTATGCAACAGTGCAATAAGGCAAAGTCCTGAAAAGGGCTTGACTTGAATTGAGTATCATGCGCGCGTTTCATTTTTTTACATACATATGCTTTCAGTAGTATGTTGTGTGTGCGTATTTATTTAGTTTTTATCTCAGTGTGTCGGCGTGATTGCCGCTTATTGTGTCTTTTGCTTCTTGAACAGATGTCTGGATCGCCTTACGTTGGTTTCGCTGATGGTGCTTCCGGCAGTACTTGCAATCTGTCATTTGCGGTGTGGGTGATCTACGATCCTCACGGTGAGTTAGTAGATATTCAAGGGTTGTGTCTGGGTTGTACGACAAACAATGTGGCTGAATATAGTGTTGTAATTGAATTATTGGCCGAGGCAATTAACCTCGAGATCCGCACATTGGTTGTAAACTTAGACTCTCAACTTGTAGTCCACCAGCTCAACGGACGATATTCCGTCAGAGATCATCGCATTTTAAGGTTGTATTTACGTGTTAATTTATTAGAAAGAGATTTTGATTACATTACTTATCATCACATTCCAAGAAGACTTAATGCAGTAATCGATGCATTAGCTAACTATGTATTGGACAGACATTTGCATAATATGTAAATCAACATGATACAGGAAGCATAAGATACAATAAACCAATAACACCATGTATATATATATTATACATACTATATATATATATATATATATATATTATATATATATATATATATATATAATATATAATTATATATTATATATATATATATTATATATATATATATATATATATTATATAATATATATATATATATATATATATATATATATATATATAGATCGTGTGGCGCACTGAGGCGCTCAAAATAAAGGTACATGTCTGGATAGAGTCTGTGTTCTCCGTACATCTGAGACACATGTCTCTCAAAAATATGCAGAAAATAAAACCTAGGAGTCTAAGCACGGTGGTGCTCATGATAACACATCACCGCTCGCACCAATCGTCTCAGCAGATGGTGGACACGAGTTGGCACCCCTACTGTGTGCCTCTTATACGCGAAGATCACATCTGCCAATCTGGCATAACCAGGAATCCCTTGGGCAAGCCCCTCGAGATTCTATATCAACTCCTCCCCCACGGCGCCCCCTGCCTGAGGGTCGGCTGCAGGTTGGCCTCTCTGCGTGGTAGGGGATAGGCCGGCTGGTCGCTCTGGGACCACATCTGCATATACACACAATCATCATTAGAACAGGCATGTATTAAAAAAGACAAAAAAAAATGAAAAACATCAAAATCAAGGAGTTCATACCTAACTCCTCCTCCCATTCCTCCCCCTCTGGTAGTGGAAGGTCTGGGTCCCCCATGAAACTGGTTCCTGCATAGGGCCAATCCTGGAGCACGCTCAGCTGTCGACGGAGCCATATGAAGAACTCGGGATGCCATGACATCTCTTGGCCTCCTCCTCCTCTGGGCATCAATGCTGCCCAGCGAGCCATTCTAGGCTCTAGTGGAAATGGATCTGCCACCACGGCTCTCTGGATCTGGAAGAGTGGTATTCGCTCCAGGAAGAATGATACCACGATCGAACCATATGTAAATTGTTTCGTATCCGCACGCTTGCAATTTGTGAGCTGCCTCTTGATATTAGTAGTCACAGCTGCAGCCCAATTAAATATGGTCGGACTGAGGCATTCAATCGCGAGTATCAGGTGGTTCTTGCTGGCCTCGTGGGGTGCTTATACCCCAGCTGCACGTGTGATGGTGAAGAGAATGGCCTTCAGAGTCAAATCCTGGATGGTGTTGATTAACACCTTAGCACTCTACTTCCCGAATTGTGCTTCCGGGCACACTCGAGCTTTTACTTCACCAACCTTTTCCCCAGAAGGTCTACTGCCAGTCAAAATAGGAACTGCCCCTCTCCGTGACAGTCCCGTGATGAAGTATACATCAGAGACCTCAAGCTCTAAGGTCTGGTTCCGTAGACGAAACACTTGGTCGTCCATGTCCCAAGAATCAATGATAAACTGGAGCAACTCAGGTTGCGACCGCATGTATGATGTAAGGAAGAATTTTTTAAGGCCACAATCCCTGAGGGCGTTCATGCACCCCTCATCCTCAATTTCTGAAGCATCCACAATGTCATGTTCTCTTTCTTTCCATTCTACTACCATTTTGGCTTGTTTCCTGCAGCCACAAGGACAAATTTACCTTTATTAGAACATTGGACAAATTATAATCCAGGAGAATTTCAAATTGAATGGGTAAAATTAAGAGAAAATTTGGGTCGCGCGGTTAGCGCGACTGTTTTTAAAACAGTCGCGCTAATGGCACGGCGCCCTTGGGTATTTCACCCCATTAGCGCGGGTCCGTGCTGGATACCCGCGCCAATGGGGCGAAGCCCTAAATTTGAAACTCCCCCTTGCTGGGGCTCAATCAGGAACCAAATGCATCAAAAATAGTATAAAAATGGAGTTGAGGGAAGCGCCTCTTACCTGGAGCTGACGAGATCGCGAATGGTCGCACAGATTGGCTGTATTCGCCGCCTGAAGTTTGCTTCCCAAACAGACCCTTTTCACTCTTCAAGAGGTAAATAGTAAAAGTAATTATATTTTTACATTTTCACCCTATTTATAAGCTTTTTAACTCATTTTTTGGGTTTAGAAAGGTTATTTTTGAATATTCTAATCTATTCTTGGTCGAAAATGGGTTTTACGTTTTCTTCTTGTGTAGCGACAGGTCTTGTATGCAACTTCGATGGTGAAAAGAGTTGTATTTTATACTTTTTCGGACTCGGTAAATACACGAAAAAGTCACTATGGAGTCATATTTTAGCTCTTTTCTGACTCGCTAAACGTGAAAAGATCACCGAGTTATTCCTCTTGACTCGTTAAACATAAATAAGAGGCGGTCGTTTTTAAACTCTTTTTTCGACCGTATAAAGAATGAAAATATCGTCGGGCCTTTGTCGTTTCAGGTTCGTTAAGGGGAATGAAACAACGTGATATCGATCGCTTTTTTACTTTTTCAAGTCGATGTCACTACTCACGAAAAGTACTCCTCGGTCGTAATGGCCAGGCGGTTCTTTCGAGCATAGTTTTATACTTTTTCGGGCTCGAGAGACACAACTTTACGAAAAAGGCCACCACTGGAGTTTTCTTTTTGCTGTCTTTTCAAACTCTCTAAACATGAAAAGACGTCGAGTTCTTCCTTTGTCAGACTCGTTAAAATTCAATGACATCGGATTCCGTCGAAATGACGCCTCTCAAGCATATGCTATCCCTGTCAAGCTTGCCATCCAAAAATAATCAGGTTACTTGCCACAAATGGTGGGGGAATAAAGGAATCATAATCGTCGTCATCGGCAGTATGTCGCTCTTGAACATGGCACTTTCTGCATTCATGTCTGGGTGGGGACATCTCATCT
>APFE030250508.1:59336-73754 GCA_000404065.3 Pinus taeda | reverse complement strand
ATCTATGACACGGAACGGAGCAAATGATTTTGGAGGTGAAAACGATCTGATGATACAGGGTTCAGGGTGGCGGTCATGAAAGAATGGAGCATGAATGTATTGCAGCAGATGAGACATAGGTGAATTCTCTGAGCGACTTCTCTTGAAGATACCGACGACACTGACAATGGATTGGTAGCGTTAACCCCAAAGATGGATGGTGTGATGGACCAATGGTGATATGACCGGTGAACAGAATAACCTAACCCAACTCAGATGTGGAGTGAAAGTGTCATGTTCAAGAGCGACTTGCTACCACTAAAGTTTCTTCAAGTTTTCTTCCCAATTTTTCCCCAGTCATCGCTAACTAGTGCCTCTTTATTTTTATCAAGCTTTAGGAGGATAACATATGCTTGTTCTATAATCCGCCCTTCGGGCAAACCCGTCGCTATGTTTTAACGAGTCTAGCGTCAGTGAAACTCGTTCTCGTCCATTTGGACAAGTTTGTCGCTATTGATTTTAATGAGTTTAACGACAATGATAACTCAGTCCTTTTTCAATTTTAGAGAGTCTGAAAGGGGACAGAAAGGAAATTCTAATGATTCTTTTTCATCATATAATCCCTTAAGTCCGAAAAAGTGTAAAAAATACGAAAGGGATGAATTTTCGATAGTTTTAACGAGCCGAACAAGACAAGCGCTCGATCTTTTTGTTTAATAATCCCTCAAGTCCAAAAAGATTAAACTCTAGAGGAGGGATAGCACTTCCGATGACTTTAACGAGCCAGAGAGGCCAATCGCTTGGCAATCTTTTCATATTTTACGAGTCAGATGAAAAGAGCTTAAAGGAGACTCGTTTTTTGAGGAATGAGTGATAATTCAGATAGCAGCTGATTCCAGGTTTTGGAATTTTCCAATCACGACAGTGTCACAAGGATGGCTAACAAAATCATTTGTTTCAGATGTTCCTCAAAAAGGGTAAACAATCAAATGGAGGCATATGATCTGCTAAAACAGAGTGGAGGTGATGATGAGAACACAACCAAGGCTCAAAAGCTGATGATAATGCATTCACAATGGCTATTTACCGAAGATTGGTTCATTTTTTTTAATGAGCTTAAACTCTGGGGGAAACATTTGCTCATCGCTAGGTTTAATTTTTAATGAGCTTGAACTTTATGTAAAATTGCTCGTGGCGGGTTTATTTTTTAACGGGCTTGAACCCTGCGGTAACACTGCTCGTGATAAGTTTGCATGCCCCCAATTTAACAACGCAAATCGAGGTGCATGCCCCCCAAGCTTCATTGCATTCAACACAGTGGTTGGAATGAAGGTTTACCTTCGAGATCTTTGAAAGACTCGATTTGGAAAGGGAGTTGTTTCATTTTTTAACGAGGTTGACACAAGATAGGAACCGTCCTTGGAATCCACCGTATTTACAGTATTTGATAGAAAATAAAAAACTGAAGGATGATTAAGGTCGCTGGAATAATCTTCGTTGTAATCCGGAAGATGGGAATGATGGTGGTGATCTTCCCTTAGTGCCTTTTCTATCATCATTACCTGAATGATTCCTTCGTCTGTAGAATCTACATGCGACCAAGGATCTGAAGAGGTGCCATATTCCTTAGACCTATCTATCCAAACACTCGATGAGCGTTGTTTTGCCCCCGAGTCCAAGAAAATTTATTGCTACAATATTTATATTAGGGTGACGATCCATGTTGACAAAATGTTTAGGAATCTTCTGAATCTAGAAGATATCATGTTGCAGGTTCCCACAGTGGCCACTTCTACCAGATTGTTTGGAGGCGGTAGGGCAAAAATACCCATCAAGGCAGGGTCTTTTAGGAGGCCTACTCCGACATTTTGAAGCGATTGAGAGCTTCCATGGATCATTGGAATGCTTCCCGTAACTTGTGAACTATTTGGGAGGAAGGTTTGTTGATCAATGATTGTAATTTCTCCTTGAAAAGGAAATGCAATCTTTTTAAAGTATGTTGACATAACTGTAGCCATAGCATAAGTCCAGGGCCTTCCCAATAGGATGTTGTAATCGAGGTTTCCATCGATAACCTTAACATGAATTTCTACTGTTTTGCCCCCCAGTTCTACATGCAAGTTACTCAATATCCCATATGGGGTGTATGTTTGTCCATCAAATGCTTTTAATGTCGTCGATGATTGCGACATGGATGGAGATCCTAAATTTTTCCAGCAACTCATCGACATAATACATGTAGATGCTCCCTCATCAATAATCGTTCGATGAATAGTTTTGTTGAGGGCTTTCACTTGAATAAGGAAAGCAAGTTGAGCTGGTAGTTGAGGATCATATCCTTTATGATTAAAGGCTACAAGATTGGAATCCATTGGGTCAATTCCACCTATTGTTGATAATAGAGCCTGATTCTGGGAGGGGCAATTTTGCAGTACCTCAAGTGTCGACATAGCGGACGACAATTGGGCCAGGTCCTCTATTATATTATAACTATGTGCTGCTCTGGCACGATGATTAAATGTCGATTTGTGTACTACTCCCTTCGGCGGCTTTATTGTTAGCTCAGGAATGATGGGTGGCACAACTTCGGTCGAAGTTGTTGTCAAACTACTAGGTTGATCATTAGCCTTGTTGTTCGATAGCTCTGGATTCTCGTAATCTTTATTCCTTGTAAAAGCATCATTTAGCTGCTTCGAAATAGACAACATTAGCACTTGGGATCATGGAGCATTGTCACTAGCAACCAGATTGGTTCCCGGGTTTGGAAACGGATCAGTCAATACCATTGAGGTTTTTGAACTCTTAAAGAGTTTCTTAACTTAAGCTTTATGTGGACAATCTCTCGTCCGATGGTCCTCATCGCATATCTAACACCCCGTAGGGGGTTTCCTTTTCCTAGAAGGGTTTGCAGAAGATTTTTTAGGAGACAGCTCCTCCTACTTCTTCTTTTTCCTTTTCTTTTTCTTCTTGCCCCTTGGTTGCTTCGGTTGTTTGCCCTTGTCGGTCGACACGGCATTAACCTCCGAGGCAAGAAGTTCTTCATTTGCATTTTGACTTGAAACCGTACGGGCCTTCTTTGACGTAGCCTTTACGGTTTTCGTGTTAGTCGTACCTATCACGCCATTGCCGGCATGAAAGTCTTTGTTTGATTTAGGAACGGAAAATTCCGGTTTAGGAGCATTAGGGATTTTATCGTAGAGCGTGCCAGACTGAGTATAGATCAAGTCTAAATATTGTGCATGAGCAATAACTTGCTCTTCAGTGACAACTCCTGCCTTTGCCACATCTTCTGTAATAGAAGGTAACAAAGACTTAATAAACCATTCATCCAACAGCTGATTAGGAACATATGTTTTTACCATTCTACGACGACGTCGCCACTCATGAATATGATCGGATATGTGAGTGGCTGTCGTTTGTTTGAAATTGGTAAGAAGCTCTGTTCCCGTTTCATACCTTATGGGTAAGTGAAAATGGGTTAAAAAGGTTGTGGCTAGGGTACTAAAGTTATCAAACGAAACTCTAGGCAGTTCGAGATACCATTTTGCTGCTGGACCAGTTAACGTTCTTTGAAAAAGGCGAAGCCTGATTGAATCATCATTGAGAGTGTTTGATGAACACCATAGATGAAAGGTCATCACATGATTCGATGGGTCTTCACCCGGATTTCCATTAAATTTAGGAATATCTGATGGAAATTTATGAGGAATTGCTGGCCACCAAGGGGCATAAGCAATTGGATCGTTCGTTAGTCGATTTAGATTCGGTAACTCTAAAGTCACCACGAAAGGCAACTGTTGATTCAGGTTCAGTGAAGCATACCCAAGATAAGATGGAATTGCCTGAGCAGTTGGTCTTTGCATACTAGCATAATGCATTTGATGCTGGTAACTTTGGTAAGGTTGATGGGCATGACCATTATGAAATGATTGATATTGACCATTTTGAATATACGGCTGCCCATTACTTGCAAAGACTTGTTGCTCGGATCATTGGTAAGCTTGTTGGAATTGCGGTTGTTGGTATTGCACCAACCATGGTTGTGAAGCCATGAGCTATTGTCCAGTACTGATTGTTTGACCAAGATGAGGGGTAATGATCCCCGTTTGAACCTGGGTCATTCCACTAGTCGGTGATTGCGGTCGCATCGTAGGGACAAGAGGTTGTTGCATTACGACCTGAGAAGCCTGAGGTTGACATACAACAGGCAATGCTTATACTTGCGACACTGCCACAATAGTCGGCATAATGGGGATATTTGACATAGGTAAACTTTGTTGCATTGAGTATACAACTCTTGGTTGTTGAGGCAGGATTGGCAACCAACTGCTAGATTTAATTCCAGCATAACCTAAATTCTGTTGTGAACTCTCGCATGGTTGTTCTCCTGAAAATGACAATGAAAGGGTATACAGCCCTCCATACGGCGGTAATCCAGTGCTCAAAGGAATGATTTGCCTTTGGGGACTGGATTGCCCAAATTGACACTGTGAAGGGTCAATTTGCTAAGACTCAACATAAGAGATTCCAGATACTATTCCAGACGAACAAACGAGAACATACCACATTGTCGAAACAACCCCTGGATGGATTCCATCCAGCGATTGAGAGCTAGTTGGGACAGATGGCATGCCGACGAACATTGTTGGAGTAGCAACGGGAAGTTCTGCCGCTGCTGTGTTGGATGACACAGTCCTAGATGTCGACGGTTGTTTAGACCTATTTAGTCTATCCAAAAGATTCCTCAGTGATTCTTCATGAACTTCCGATGGCGGGAGACTAACTTTTGATGAAGAAGGATATAGGGTGATCCTAGCTCCAAATTGCGATGGAGCGTTAGATGGAGGATCTTCCATAATCTCTTCTATGGTAATCAATCCAGAAGGAAGAGGTAGACTGTCAAGTCCGTAAAATATTTCTGGTGCCGAAGAAGGTATAAGTTCTGCAGCAACAGATGTTCGGGGAGTAACACCTTCCGAATTAGTTGTAGATGGAACCGGTTCGGGGATAGAAGTGTTTCCCATCACACTAGGATCAGTTGTAATGTCCTCTTGTGGCTGCGGAATTTCTTCTGTAGAGGCAGGGATACTAGAAATGTTCGAAGTAACTAGAGTCTCTGAGGATGTTGGAGTACTTGCCCCAACCAACCTAGGGGACTTCGATATGTTCAAACGAGTTCACTTTGTTTGGAATAGCTTCGTTTTCGGAGTCAACGACGGTTGACTCGTAAGTCTCCGCGAACGATGGGGTTTTGATTGACTTTCTTCCACGATTGCGGATTACTTGATCAACTCAAAATAAAAAGGGGAAAAGTGATTCCGAACTAAATGAATTTTAGATGCTTTGACACAACTTGTTTTTTCAATTTTTAAGAGTCGAGAAAAAACAAAAGATGACTCTAGTCGCCTTCGATTTTTAATGAGCCTGAAGTGACAAGTGCTCAGATGGACCTTTTCCTTTAAGGAGTCTGAAAAGGAATGAAAGAGACTACTATGGAAATCTAGACAGAGAGATTACCAAAGCAATCGCAAAACTGCAGAATACTTTTTATGGTACGACAATTAATCTTCCTAAATGCTGTGTTCAGTGCATTGCAATCGATAGGGTGGCAGACACGGCTTGCTAAAGATAAAGGATATAGCCTATTGTGGTCTCCCAATATATACTCGACGGTACGTGGGAGCAAAAGTCCATACTGGCACTTGTCGTCTCAAAGAGGAGGAATCACCCAACCAGCAATGAAAGCGATAGTTACCAGGCTTTACAACACTGGAATATGTCTCTAGCCTAGACTTCTAAATGTTGTGCGTTAGGTTTCAAAGCGTTTTTATGTTCATTGAATTTATTTTACATTTGATCTTGCTTAAGAAATTTTCCTTTCAGGTTCACCGCGTGATGTAGATATATAATTCCTAAAATGCAGTCTAAGATGATAAACAATCATTTAATCTTCTTTTGCAATGAAAATCCTAGCTACTAAGAAAATATAACTGAGGATTCTTTCAACAAAGAGCATAGAGCACACACTAAATGCACTGTCCTAAATCAAACCAATAAGCAGTCTAAATGCAAATGCACATGCATGTATTTGTTTTTAGCCTTCTTAATGTGTGAATGACAAGAAGAATGCTAAGTACAAATCTGAATTATTTTTTCAAAGCGACAATACTAACAAATTTCTCTTCAAAACGAAGTGAAGATAACGACGACACTTTGCAATTTCGAATTGAAAATTGTTTTTGACACTTGAAAAACTACTAATTCAAATCACATACAAGAGTAATAGTATAATCAACCATCAAGAACAATAGGATTCTCTTCTATGACTGAAAACGACACTTGCGGCACTTCCAAATCAAGAAACGACAGTCCGATTACGCTACTTCTTTGTAAAAGAGAACTGAAAATGGCACACAATACATAAAAACATTTACATTTCTTTGCATAATAGAGGCGGAATGAAGGAAAGGAAGGGGGTTTCCACAGAGGTATACTGATCATAGACAACAAAACTCCTGAATAGAGCTGAAGAGAGTGAAGAAAAACCAAACTGAAGGCAAAATTAACCTTCTCTCACCATCGCACCTGTTACACAGGGAATCCAGTATGCATCTCACCTACTGCACACGGGAGGTGCGATGCATATAGACTTCCTTGAAGAGAGGGTGTGATGGTACCAGTGTGAGACTTTTACTTGGTCTTTGGTCACAATTCGCAGCTCAGTTCAGGGATTTAGGCCGAGCAAGTGATGTTTAGTAGATATAAATCACAGGGGTTGATCTAATGAGGTTACTAGAGCCACCACTAGGGTAGTTAGAGTGTTTGCAGATCGATTGTTCAATTTTTAAACAAAACCCGGAGATAGACTGAAGCAACATTGATCTACTTTGCACTTGCATAGCAAATGCATTTCGAAGGCTAGCTGGCTTGACTTTAGACTCTGTCTGTAAGTTTATAAAACAAACAAATATAGAGTAGCAAACAATCTATTCGCTTCCCCAACGAAGTCGCCATTTTGTTGTTTTGAAATCTAGTGTCCACTCGGAGCTGCTTGTCCCACTAAGACTGGTAGCTATCTTAGAAACAAACAAACTAAAACTACTTTTGCTTATAAACCAGGTGGCCAAGTTAACTGGGTACCTATCACTTATAAACCAACTTACTCGTAACCTTTACATATTTTGACTACATTATGCACATGAGAGAGTGAGAGGGATACTTAACTGTGGTGCTTAATAACTTGTTGTAGTGGTTGAATACCAGAGGTGCTTGCTGTGTGTATTGTATGCATGTTATTCCTCTTCCCTTTTTTGTTGTTCTTTGGTGATCTTTTTTTGTGGTGTAGGTACCTAGTGTTGAAGATGGTGTTGTTGCTACTTTGGAGTCCCTTATACTCTTGGATCATCATGTTGGAAGCTTGTTGTTCATATGATTGGTATTTTGTGGTTTAGGATGCTACAGGATTTCCTACAGGATGTCCTATAGCTACTTCTCCCTCAAAACTCTTAATCATACCTTCTGCTAGAAGTTCAAGGATGGTGACATGGATGGAGAGGGAGACTAGGAGTGTGGAGGATGAGGAATACTCAGGTGATGCTCCCTATTGCTCTTTGTTTCCTTCTTTTTCGAAGATTGTGAATTTTTTTTAAACTGATATATTTTTTAAGGGTGAATGCAAGGGTGCTGAAGGTTGACATAGGTATGGTCATGGAATGATGATGTAGTAGTGCTATTTTATTGACATAGGTCATTTTTTCCTTTAGGGTTGCTTCCTGTAGGATTTCTGGGTCACTGTGATTCCTACAAGATCATCCTGTAGGTTTTCAGGGGATCTTGTAGGTTTATAGGGGATCCTATAGAAAACACAATCCCCTTGTAACTTGAAGGAAAGGAGTGGAAAAAATGAGAGAATCGGTAGAGTGATGAATGAAAATGAGTGGAGGAATAAAATGTGAGTAAAATAGGTCTCTTGGTGATCCTCCTTTTCTCTTTGATCGTCCTTCTTGCTGACCCGCAAAATAGAAATTTTCATGATTTTTCTCTTTTCGTTTTTCTTTTTCTCTATATTGTTTTTAAAACAACTAGGCTACCTCTGAGAGGTTTTCATCCTAGCTATTTTCCCTAGGCACCTTAAGAAAGGTTTTCACCCAGGGATCTTTTTATTCTCATTTTTTCTCTCTCCTTTTTTTATATTAACACCATTGGTTCGCCCCAAGAGGTTTTCAACCTGATAGCAGGACTCAGGTGCCTTATGGAGGCTTTCACCTGAGTCCTTATTCTTTTTCTTTTTTCTCTCAGTGATTTGATGAGTTAGGAGCTGAAACTTGCTCCACTACCATCAATTTTTTATTGATATCATCAATGAATTCTTGTTTTGAAAATGGTCTCTTGTAAATCTTCAGTCGGTGTCCATTAACAAGTAAAGGAATGGCATATTCATCTATGGTCCTAATCTGTATTGAACCATTATCATGGCATATTTCTACAACATAAGGTCCTATAAATCTTATCCTTAACTTTCCCTTGAAGTCTTTATACCTAAAATCATATAACAAAGTCCAATCACCTTCTTGAAATTTCTTTTCCTTGATGTTCTTATCATTCCAAATCTTCCTCTGAAGTTGAATTACCTCTATATGTAGGAGGGCTTGCATTTTGAACTCATCCAAACCATTCAACTGGAGCAATCTCTCTTTTTGTGCATTGTTGAGATCTAGATCTAGTTAGGCTGCCATCCTTAATGTGTTATACTCAAATTCAATGGACAACAAGGCCTTTTTCCCATATACCATCTCATAGGGTGTGAATCTAGTGGTAGTCTTCCAGGTGGTATTATAGGCCCAGGTAGCCTCAACTAGTCTATCTACCCAATCCTTCTGCTGATGCTTACAACTTTGGTCAAGATGCCCTCCAACGCTCTATTGGTCACCTCTACTTTTCCATTAGCTTGTGGACGATAGGGAGTGGAGGTTTTATGCTTGATCTTGTGTTGGTTGAGCAATTTTTCAATCATGTTGGAGGTAAACTCGCTGACTTGGTCTGTGACCACCTCTCTAGGGTACCCAAATTTGTAAAATACATTCTCCCTTAGGAACTCAACTACCTTCTCTTATGTTGCTACCTTAATTGCCTTGGTTTCAGCACACTTAGTCAAATAGTCAGTGCCCACAATGATGTACTGCTTTTGTTTGGAAGGAAGGTCAATAGGTCTAATGAAGTCCACGCCCCACTTATCAAATGGCTCGAAAGTCACTTGAGGCTGCAGAGGCATTTCATCTCTTGGAGTAGGCCTTCCCATCCCTTGGCATCACACTGACTAGTATATCTTTTCACATCTTGATGATGAGTGGGCCAATAATAACCTGCTTGTAACACTTTGAATGTTGTCCTCTATGCTGCAAAGTAACCTCCACAAGGCCCATCATGACAGGTCAGAAGGATTTCAAACACTTACGCCTCCCTAACACACCTTATCAAGATTTGATCTGGGCCAAGTTTGAAGAGATTTCCCCAATCCAAGTGAAGGGGGTGCTCTTCCCTACTATCCTGCTTTTCTCTTTGGAGGAGAAGTTTGGTGGGAACTGTGCAGATATGAAATAATTTTCTATATCAACAAACCATGGAGAGAGAACTGAAATAACAAATAAATGCTCATCGGGTAACTAGTCATCAACCATTCCTTCTTCACCTGGAGGGAAATTTAATCTAGACAAAATGTCTATAACAACATTTTCCTTACTCGACTTATCAACAATAGTTAGATCAAAATGCTATAATAAAAATAACCATCTTATAATCTGAGCATTCACGTCTGGTTTATTCATTAAATATTTGATTGCAGCATGGTCAGTATGCACAAATTTTTGATAGCCTGTAATATAATGCCTAAATTTGTTCATTGAATGCACAACATCCAGGAGTTCCTTTTCGGTCACTGTGTAATTTAGTTCAGCCTTTGACAAATTCTTACTGATCAACTAGATAACATGGCAATTTTTCATTATCTGACTTAGGGCTGCTCTTATGGCTTTATGTGAGGCATCAACATGAATATGAAAAGGAAGGGCTCAATTTCGGCCTCGGAGAATTGGTGGAGTGGTTAACTTGTTCTTTAGGGTGTCTAAGGCCACTTGACATCTTTTGGACCATATAAACTTAGTGTCCTTGGAAAACAAACCAAATAAAGGAGAGGCCAACTTGTAAAATCATTTATGAACCTTCGGTAGTATCCAACTAACCCTAGGAAACTTCTGATATCTCTCTAATTTTGAGGAGGAGAGACCCTTTGGATGATATCTTTTTTGTTTGGGTCCACTTGTAGTCCTTGCTGAGATTTTGGATGACCTAGCATGGTCCCATTAGTGATCAATAATTCACATTTTTTTATAGTGAGAGACAGGTTCATTTGAATGCATTTGTGCAGTACTTTGCCTAGGTTGGATAGAGCCTATTGAAAATCACAACCATAAGGTGTAAAATCATCCATATAAATTTCCACCGCATCATGGACTAACTCGGTGAAAATACTCAAGACTGCTCTCTGCAAAGTGTCAAGAGCATTGCATAGGCCAAAAGGAAGGACCCTATAGGAAAAAGTACTCCAAGGACAAGTGAAGGTGGTTTTATCCTAGTCTTCCGGGCTGATCTGGATTTGGTTGTACCCACTGAATTCATCTTGGAAATAGAAAAAAAATTCCCTGCCAAGCCATCTAGCACTTGGTCAATGAAGGGTAGAGGGAAATGGTCCTTATTTGTGGCTTTGTTCAACTCCCTATAATCGACACAAATCCTCCACTTACCATTTTTCTTTGGAACTAACACCAAAGGAGAGACCCACTCACTGTCAGAGATAGGGTAAATGAATCCTACATCTAGCAGTTTTTGTAGCTCTTCTTTAACTATATCTTTAAGAGCTGGATTCATCCTCCTTTGGGGCCATCGGACTGGCTTGCAATCCTCTTTGATGCATATGTAGTGAGTATGCACTAAGGGGTGTACTCCCTTCATTTGTTTGTAACTCCAAGCAAAGGCATCTAGATGTTCCTTTAGCATGCTGAATAACTTGTCTTCTTAGAAAGAAAAAAGAGATGGATAGATTTTTAAGGTTTTCTCAGGGCCAAATTCTATGGTTTTGACACGGAGGGGTTTGGAATTGACCAAGCATAGGTAAATTGGATGATTGTTCTAAGTTTCCTTTACTACATTTTCCAAGGGCAATGTATTGGGAGTTGGACTTTGGAGTAGGTGTTCAATCAAATCATATTCATCCTGTTTTCCTTCTCCCATGGTTGTTTCTAAAGTATAAAGTTGGGTAGAATAAACTTCATATTATTCCTCCTCCTCCAACCATAAAGGTAAATCATGCTCTAGAGATGGTTGAACAGGAGGGTATAGGACGAACTGCTTGGACATATGCCCAATCTTGATGGTCATATTTCCAGCTCTGCAGCTCATGTAAGCATCAACAGTGGCCAACTAGGGTCTCCCAAGGATGAGAGGGTAACCAGTAAGCTTAGCCTTAGGCTGGAGAACTAGAAAATCTGCAGGGTACTCCCAAGAGTCAATGGATACCATCACATCCTCCACAATCCCCTCAAGTGTCACTGTGGAGTGTTCTACGAATTGCAGAACTATTGTGTTCTTCCTCAATGAACCTTGGAGGTTGAGCTTGAGCATGGTGTCCTTGGTAATCACATTAATGGTAGCCCCAAGATCAATCAAAGTGTATGGAACAATGGTGCCATTGATGTGCACATCTACTACAAGGCTTGCAGGGTCCAAATACTTTGGACAGATTACCTACCCCAATATTAAATTGGACAACTGTCCAATGACATTAATGGTAGGGGAATCCCTTCTTCACCTCCTTGGATACGTGAAGCACTTCTCCTTAATCAAATCATTGTAAATAAGAACATATTTTATTTGTTGGAGAAGTGTAATCTTTACAGATATATTTTTCAATTCTCCCAGAAGTTCAGTCTCTTCTCGGGTAGGCTGGAGTGGTTGGGTTAATCTCTTAGGAAAGGGTGGATTCACTTTAAGAATGCTTTCCTCTCTTTCTTCCTCAACCACCCTAGGTGGAGGTGGAGGTTGGTTATCTGGGAGAACTCTCCCAGATCTCAGGTTAATCTCCAGGATTTCCACAACATAAGTTGGACATGATGTCTCTCCACTGTATACTTATTTAGCCTGTATGTTGTTCGGGTTCAGATTTGGCTGGGCAGGCATCTGGGGTTTCTTGGGTGGAGCAAAGTGTAACAGCTGTGTTGGGCAGGTGGTGGAGGCAATAAAGTTGGAGCATTGTTGTAATGAGGTCTCCACCCCTAGAGCAGTGCATTCCACTGAAGTTGTGGTGGAGCATATGGTTGAAATAACTCGCTGGCTAGCTGGGAGTGATACTAAGATGCAAAGGACCAAGGAGGGGGTATAGACCAGGAAGCATGAGAAGCAGGTCCCTAAGAAGGTATGGTTGTGGTTTGGTTGGGGTTGTAATATGCATGGGATGAGCCTTGCATGCCCTATTGGTATGGTTTAGGCCCACGAGGTCTCCTTTGGATTATGTAGCAGAGCTGTTCAGGGACCCCTTCAGTTCCTTGATGTACAACTTTGAGTCCAGGAAAAGAAGGGCACTTGTCTATGGAGTGGATTTCTTCATAGACTGAGCAAATTTCAATAGAATTCAATGGACATTCATTCTTAGGGTGCCTCCTGGTGCATCTAGGATAAAAAAATGGCGAAGGCTCTCTCTACTTCCTCGAGCTTTCTATTAATGTGCATAGTGTCCATTTGCAAGGAAAGGGTTTGCAACATATCACTTTTGAAATCTTCCAGTGTGTTTCCAATTTCACCCTTGATGGATGAGTTGGAAGAGGATATATTGACCATAGGTTGACTACCCCTACCCTTTTTCCTAGCTGCCCTAGAATGGTTTCTAAAGACACACTTGATATCCTCATAGGGTAATTGGTAGAGATCTCCTCCTTATAACAAGTGTAGGGTATCTAGAAGATCTTCCCTTACTCCCCTAAGCAGAACTAGCTTTAGCGACTCAGGGTCAAGTGTGCACCTGGCCCTTTTGTAACTAAGCTAGAATCTTTCTTCGTAATCCTCTAGGGATTCATCATTACCTATGGTCATCTAAAAATTTCCTCTTTAGTATCCTTTGATCGATAGTAGTCTCGATACTTGTTGTTAAAGGCTTGCTGCATCTAAGCCCAAGTTGTGATGCTATCCCCGGGTAAACCCATGAACTAGCGCAATGCTGCATCCTTGAGGGTAGATGGAAATAGTTTTAAATTCTTCTCTTCATCTGTATAGTCATAGGTTCGGCATATAACAACAAACTCAAATAGGAAAGTGTTGGGGTCTTCTGTGGTCAAGCCATGGAAATTAGGTAGGGTAGAGGGGCTTACATTTTTCATCTTAGTGTCCCCATTGGTTTACCAAACGGGGAAGGCACCCTCAACTCTCTCCCTATTCCCTCTATCATTTTTGTTTTCAGCCATTGGCTCAGTAGGAATGGGTTCTTCTTGTTCTTCTTCCCCTGTAGGTTCTTCAAAATATGTCAGGTTTCTCACCTGTAGGTTCCTCCAGTTTGTTGGGTATGGAGTAGGATTATCATCATAATTTAGAGGTCTTTGTTTCAGCCGGATGTATACCTCGGGAACAATTTACACCACTCAGGTTGCCTAAAGGTAAAACAACATTGCAAAATAAATGGGTTTACAAGCTGAAGGAAGAAGATGGAGGTAGAAAACGGTATAAAGCTAGACTTGTGGTGAAAGGGTTTGCATAGAAAAAAAGGTATATGACTTCAATCAGAACTATTTTAAGTCTAATAGCAGTTGAAGATTTGCATCTTGAGCAGTTAGATGTGAAGGCAACTTTTCTCCATGGGGATTTGGAGGAAGAGATATATATGCAACAACGACAAGGATATGAGGTAAAATGGAAGAGGAAACTATTGTGCAGGTTGAGTAAGAGCTTGTATGGATTAAAACAAGCTCCAAGGTAGTGGTATCTAAAATTTGATAGGTTTATGTCTGAACAAGGTTATACAAGATATCGCTCTGATCATTGTGTTTATCTGAAAAAGTAAAATGATGGCAGCTATATTATATTGTTATTGTATATAGATGACATGCTTGTTGTAGGGTCTAACATGCAAGAAATAAATGTGCTCAAAAGAAAATTGGCAAATTCATTTGCAATGAAGGATTTGGGAGCTAAAACAAATCCTTGGTATGAGAATAACTAGAGACAGGAAAAATCGCAAATTAACATTGTCTCAGAATGAGTACATACAAAAGGTGTTGAAAAGATTTAATATGCACAATACAAAACCAATTAGTACACCTTTTGCTAGCCATTTCAAACTTAGTAAGGAAATGTGCCCAAAGACCCAAGAAGACATGGATTATATGTCTAAAGTTCCAT
>APFE030250508.1:0-22155 GCA_000404065.3 Pinus taeda | reverse complement strand
GATGTATATTGCAGGGTGTAGAACATTGATTCAGAAAGGAGAAAGATTCAGCTGGCTAGCCTTCGACTTAGAGGAACTGCAATGGTATGGTGGGAAGGAAAGACACAAGCTGATCTGAAAAAACATGGTAAAATCCTTTCTACTTGGAAAGACTTTGTTTCTGCTATCAAATAGCAATTCTATCCTTTAGCTTACATGCAGCAGGCAATTATGGGTTGGCAAACTCTTCGCCAGTTGAAGGGTTAGAGTGTACAAATTTATACTCAGGATTTCAGGAAAAGAGCTTTAACTCTAAGAATATCATTAGACTCACCTGAGACTCTATTGAAGTATATAGGTGGTTTGCATGGTTATTTAAAGCATACTATACTCATGTTTAATCCCACTAGCTCAGATGATGTATCAGTTGAAGCAACACGTCTAGAAGCTAGAGGTAATAATGTAAACCTAGAGGTTGGGGGAACATCTAAATATTCTATAAGCAAGAACAAGGAAAAGAAGAAACTGAAATGGAAGGATAGGAAAGCAAACACTGTAAAGAAGGATTGTTATAGAAATTTTTGGGCACTAAAACCCCAATCATAAATGTCCATTCACTAAGGGCTCCTAAGTCCCTAAAAGTGTTGCTTCACTGCCTAAAGGAACAAGGTGAGCTGGTTACATCATCTCCCAGAAGTTCTCCACTAAAAACTGCTCAGAAATGGTCAAAACTGGACCATACTGAAAACCCAGTGCAGAGGGTGCGATGCATATCACCTTCCCAATGTACAGGGTGCGATGCATACTGAATGACCCCTCTGTAGGGTTCGATGGTTGGGAATGGACAAATGGCAACGACAAATTCCGAGGTGGAAGATCATGGAATCTTCTAGAAGCTTCCCCTCTGCCACTTGCCTCTCTGTTTTCGACCAGGGATGAGTAAGAGATCATCATTCTCCAAGTGGAATCAGGAACTATCAGAGTGAAGACACTAATCAAGACCCTAGAAGATGAGTCACCCCCCTACAATCATCTATATATGGATATCACAGAGATCTAGAGGCTTGAATCTTGTATCTTGTAGAGAAGTGCTGTTGGTTTTCTGGAGAAAATTCATAGTGTTGGGTGATCTAAGCTTTATTTGAGGTGAAGAAGGGCCTTCTTGCTAGAGGATGATGCTGGGTCAGAACATATGGTTGTAATCCTCTTGCTACTTTTGATCTTAATAAAGCTATTCAAGTTTTCCTCCATATTCTTTTATGTTTCATTATATATGCATTTGTATGGTTAACACATATCTGGTCCTATGTTATTTATGAATATAGATCTCTGTTCTTCGATAGTAGTATGTTGCTGTGATTCCACAGGTGCTCTTTGAAGTTGGGCAGACAAAGAAGAAGCGGCAAAGCTATATCAGGAAGGAGAGGAATCAAACAAGGAAATCAAGAACAAGACTAAGGTTGGTCTCTTTTGTTCCACTCTTATCTATTTTCATAAAGGAAAGCGAAAGTAGACTTTACTTGTTTGTTTCTAAGATAACTACCAGTCTTAGTGGGAATAGTAGCATCCGAGTGGACACTATTCCCGGTAACACGCATCATGGACTAACTAGGTGAAAATACTCATGACTGCTCTCTGAAAAGTGGTAGGGGCATTGCATAGGCCAAAAGGCAAGACCTTATAGGAAAAAGTACTCCAAGGGCAAGTGAAGGTGGATTTATCCTAGTCTTCTGAGCTGATCTGGATTTGGTTGTACCCGTTGAATCCATCTAGGAAAGAGAAAACAAATTTCCCTCCCAGACCATCTAGCACTTGGTCAATGAAGGGTAGAGGGAAATTGTCCTTCTTTGCGACTTTTTTCAACTTCTTGTAATCAAAACAGATCCTCCACTTACCATTTTTCTTAGGAACTAACACCAAAGGAGAGACCCACTCACTCTCAAAGATAGGGTAAATGAATCCTGCATCTAGCAGTTTTTGTAGTTCTTCTTTGACTATATCTTTAAGATCTGGATTCATCTTCCTTTGGGGCTTATGGATTAGCTTGCAACCCTCTTTGATGTATATGTTGTGAGTACACATTGAGGGGTGTACTCCCTTCATTTATTTGTATCTCCAAGCGAAGGCATCTATATGTTCCTTTAGCATGTTGCATAACTCCTCTTCTTGGAGAGAAGCAAGAGATGGATTGATTTTCAAGGTTCTCTCAAGGCTGAATTCTATGGTTTTGATATGGAGAGGGTTGGAATCAGCCAAGCATAGGTCTATTGGATGTTTTTTCTGAGTTTTCTTTACTACTTCTTTCAAGGGCAATGTACTAGGAGTTGGAATTTGGACTAGGTGTTCAATCAAATCATCTTCATCCAATTTTCCTCCTCCCATGGTTGTTTCTAAAGTATAAAAGCTGGGTGGAATAAACTTCATCTTCTTCCTCCTCCTCCAACCATAAAGGTAAATCATGCTCTAGAGATGGTTGAGCAGGAGGGTATAGGACTAACTGCTTGGACATATGCCCATTCTTGATGTTCATATTCCCAGCTCTGCAGCTAATGTAAGCATCGACAGTGGCCAACCAGGGTATCCAAAGGATAAGAGGGTAACCAGTAATCTTAGCCTTAGGCTAGAGAACTAGCAAATCTACAGGGTACTCCCAAGAGTCAATAGAGACCATCACATCCTCCACAATCCCCTCAGGGGTCACTGTGGAGCGGTCTGCAAGTTGCAGAACTGTTGTGGTCTTCCTCAATGAACTTTGGAGGTTGCGATTGAGCATGGTGTCCTTGGTCATCACATTAATGGCAGCCCCAAGATCGATCAAAGTGTGTGGGACAATGGTACCATTGATGTGCACATATACTACAGGGCTTCCAGGGTCCAAATACTTTGGACAAATTACCTGCCCCAACATTAAGTCAGATAGATGTCCATTGACATTAATGGTAGGGGCGTCCCTTCTTCACCTCCCTGGATTCTTGAAGCACTTCTCCTTAATCAACTTATTGTAAATAGGAACATATTTTATTACTTGGAGAAGTGGAATCTTTACACATAGATTTTTCAATTATCCCAGAAGTTTAGTCTCTTCTGGGGTAGGATAGAGTGGTTGTGTTAATCTCTCAGGAAAGTGTGGAATCACTTTAAGAATGCTTTCCTCTCTTTCTTCCTCAACCTCCCTAGGTGGAGGTGGAGGTTGATTATCTAGGAGAACTCTCCCAGATCTTAGTTTAATCTCCTAGATTTCCATAGCTTAAGTTGGATATGATGTCTCTCCGTTGTATACTTATTGATCCTATATATTGCTCAGGTTAGGATTTGGTTGCGCAAGCGTCTAGGGTTGCTTGGGTGGAGCACAGTGTAACAACTATGGTTGGGCAGGTGGTGGAGGCAATAAATCTAGAGCATTGTTGTATTGGGGCCTCCACCCCTAGGGCAGCGCATTCCACTAAGGTTGTGGCAGAGCATATGGTTGAAATGACTGACTAGCTAGCTGGGAGTGATACTGAGATGAAAAGGACCAAGGAGGGGGTGTAGACCAGGAAGGATGAGTAGGGGTTCCCCAAGAAGGTATGGTTGTGGTTTGGTTAGGGTTGTAATATGCTTAGCATGACCCTTGCATGCCCTGTTGGTATGGTCTAGGCCCATGAGGTCTCCTTTGGTTTATGTAGAAGAGCTCCTCAAGGACCCCTTCAACTCCTTGATATACAACTTTGAGTCTAGGCAAAGAAGGGCACTTGTATGTGGAGTGGTTTTCTTCATAGACTAAGCAAATTTCAATATAATTCAATGGACATTCATTCCTAGGGTGCCTCCTGGTGCATCTAGGAGAAAAAATGGCCAAGACTGTCTTTGCTTCCTCCTGCTTTCTCTTAATGTGCACGTATCCATTTGCAACACAAGGGTTTGCAGCCTCTCACTTTTGAAATCTTCCAGCATGTTTCCAATTTCACTATTGATGGATGAGTGGGAAGAGGATGTAGTGACCATAGGTTGACTACATCTACCCTTTTTCCTAGCTTCCCTAGAATGGTTTCTAAAGACAATCTTGATATCCTCATTGGGTAATTGGTAGATATCTCCTCCTGCTAACAAGTGCAAGGTATACAGAAGATCTTCCCTTACTCCCCTAAGCAGGACCAGCTTTAGTGACTCAAGATCAAGTGTGCACCTAGCTCTTTTGTAACTAAGCTGGAATCTTTCTTCGTAATCCTCTAGGAATTCATAATTGCCTATGGTCATCCTAAGAATTTCCTCTTTAGTATCCTTTGATCGGTAGTAGTCTTGATACTTGTTGTTAAAGGCTTTCTGCATCTGAGCCCAAGTTGTGATGCTATCCCTAGGTAAACCCATGAACCATCGCAATGTTGCATCCTTAAGGGTAGACATAAATAGTTTTAACTTCTTCTCATCATATGTATAATGATAGGTTTGGCATATAACAAAAAACTCAGATAGGAAAGTATCAGGGTCTTCTATGCTCAAGCCATGGAAATGAGGTAGGGCAGAGGGGCTTATATTTTTCGTCTTAGTGTCCCCATTGGTTTCCCTAATGGGTAAGGAACCCTCAACTCTCTCTGTATTCCCTTTGTCATTTTTGTTTTCAGCCATTGGTTCGGTAGGAAAGGGTTCCTCTTCTTATTCTTCCCCTGTAGGTTCTTCAAATATCTCAGGTTGCTCACCTACGGGTTCCTCCAGTTCACATCCACCAAAGAAGAGAGAAGGTTTGTTGTTTGATGTAGTGGGGTTGTTTGGCAAAAATTTCCCTAAGTTATCCCTATTCCTACAAGGCATGAAAGGAAATGTTTTTGGGTTGTGTTTTTTTCCAAACTTGGAAAGCACTTTGTAGAATTTAAATTGATGATTAAATGAAAACCACTGACTGAGTGAAAAACTACTTGCTGAATTGAAATCTTCATTGCAAAAATGGAAAGGAAAGAAAAAAATGTAGAATGAAAAAGGAAGCAACTAAATTACTTTTGCAGAAATAAACTAATGGAAGAATATTAGAGACAAGAAATAGAAGAAAGAAGCAATATTCACATATTACTCAGACAGCTCCCCGAAATGGTGACAAAAAGTGATGACACCCATATTGCAGCAAGAATTTTGCAACTCCTGGGCCACCAGCTTTACTTTGTCATCCCAGGGTTTGTACAAACTTGGAGATGTCAGTGCTATATACACAAGTAAAATTAATGGTTCTGCCTTTCATCACGATTCATCAAGTGAGAGACCAATGGGGTTTTCACGCTAGACTTCTATGGAATCAAAAAAATCTTGGTTTCTTGATGGAAGAAAGGGAAATCTTCTCTAAGGGAGAGCTAATCTACTGCAATAATTAAAAAAACCGAAATTCAATGCTAAATCACACCATTTCCTAATTAAATGCCAGTAAACTATGCTTTGTAATAATTCTAAATTAACATGAACCAAATGATACTATCTAAGCATGGAAGTAAGAAGCATCAATCAACACTAATGTGCAAGTAAAGGGACTAAAATAAATATGTTTTTTTCCTTTTGTCATTTCATGCAAAATCAAATATGCAGACTAATTTCTTTTGGTGATGTGACAGGTGGATTAAGGATGTTGGAGGATGGATGGAAGGGTTAGGACATGGTTGTATGGTGTGGGAGACCCTTGGGAGGCTTTTGGTGACTTCCTAGAGGTTTTCCCTCAATTCAGCTTCAAAACAGGCTATTTCAAGAAAACCTACAGGATGTCCTAGAAACCTACAATATTCCCTGTAAACTTGTAGGATATAGCCATGAGAAAAATGGAAGGTGTTGGAGGTGATGGAAGGCTTAGGGAAGGTGGTATATGGGTGGAAACAAGTGAGGAAAGTTCTAGGATCACTCATAAGTCAACAACAAAGTTAAAGGATGGTTGGATTCGCTCAATGTGTTTGGAAGAATTTGTATGAAAAATGATGAAAACTAGTGAAGGAAATGGTGAAAACAAGGAATGACTATGGTGGTTGGAGTGGAAGGTGGTTACTAGCTATGAAGTCTATGTCTCCTCCTGAAGCACTTGCTCTTCTTAAAACATGCATAATTCCCAAAAAGCTATGTAAACAAGAAGCATTCTCTAAACTAGAAAAACAGAGTTAATGAACTAACTACCTACATTATGCATGAGGAAAGTTGTTGAAAGGAATGAAAGCATCGATGAGATCTACTACAAGAGTGAAGATAGAAGAGATGGCAATGAAATCTTACTTTGCAAAACTGATGATATGCTAACTTAAATACAGTAACCTTTAAAGCTTATGCAAGAAATAGAAATCTGTGTTTTTGGGGCTGCATAAGGGTCCCTTCCTCAAATCATGATCCCAAAGGGAGGAAATGAGGCCAAGGCACCCACTGACAAACTTGTGGTACTAGTTTTATCCCTGCTAACCTACTACTAAAGTAAGGCACAAATGGAATCAAACTAATAATCAATCAATGCAATCTACACTACTTGCAATAAAAACACATCTAAAAGCAAATTAAAAATGAAGCTATGAGAATAATCTAAACATACAGATAGAAGAAAGAGAAGCCTCGGCTGCTAGGTTTGGGCCCTAACCCAAGAGCTTCATCCCTCAAAGTTAACTCAGTGTTGGCTCAAAACAAAACTCATTCTTATTACCAAAACATAAAATTACATCAATAAAACTTTCACAAGTCTAGGGCTCGAAAATAGCTTAGATTTTTACAACAAAAATTTGAATCCTAATGAGGCTCTAGGCCTCTTTACTTATACAACTGAATCCCCCAATTACTTCCTTAAAATTAGGGAGGCTTTCACTCTCGAACTCGAGATAAACTATTGCTTTGTCTCTCACTTGCTCGGTTACCTTCTAATCCTCATGGCTTGGTTGCTTTCACTCTAAGCTGGTGTGATGGATGGAGGAATATTCGAATGGGGGACAAGTAAATGAGGAGGATTTACCTCCTACAATCCCTCTCCCTTGTCCCATTCCATTTTTAACCTTAAATTTGCCAAAATTCCTTGATTTTCTCCTTCAATCCTGCATTCATTGCCTATTAGTCCACTAGGCATCATAACCAACTCTAACATGTCTCATAAACAAAATATAATAAAAAACATGTAATAAGTTGTGAGAAAAGTTGGTTTGACTAAGCTAGGAGGTGATTAAGGCCCATATAATTACCCAATGATGAGGCTCATTAATATTCAATCCACTTATCTGCTCCATGTCATAACACCATCGTCTCATGGATTCCATATGTTGGATTTCTTGTTGAACCACTTTCTTCCTCTCTAGATTAGTGAATCCTACGATGAGGATTCCATGAGAGAATTTTGAGGATCTGGTATATCCCCAACTGATAGATGTTTCCTTTTTTACTTGATGTATGATGAGCCTTGTCCTAGATGACTTCTTCCTTTCCTTCAATGTCCACTGAGGTTTCAAAGAGTTATATCCTTCATGTTTTGTCTATCATGGACTTTGTCTTTCATGATTTCCATGGAGATGTCACGAGTTCTTGTTTCCGATGCTTCCATGATGCCATGATGCATCTTATCATCATTGTCATATCTTATAGTAGAAATTTATGATAGGACCCTTTTGTGGGGGATACTATCCCAATCATAGAGATATGTTACTCCCTCTTTCCTTGGCCCTTTTGTTTAGCTTCCTCCATCTATTCGGTGACATGATATTCCATTATTTTAGCTATACCTATTCTACCTTGTTTGAGTACCAAACTTCCCTTTCCTTTCTGCACATGATTTAGTCCTTTACCCTTCAATACTTTTTCCATCAACTTGTCTTTCTCTATTTAGCATAGAGACCCTACGTTATCAGATGAGGTAACCTTCTCATCTCATCGACATTTTTTACCTTGATTATATGTTAGTGCATTATGCTTATCTTCCTTTCTAGGTCTTGTAGATGGAAGATATCCTACATCCTTTGATACCCTTTACTTTCATGTAGATCAGAGTTCCTGTGACCCTTTTCAATGCATCTTTAGAGAATGAGTTTGTCATCTACATCACTTTGATGTCTCAAATGTTTCTATATGGGAGGGCCTTTCATAAGCATCCCTTTCCATAAATTCAAAGGAGACCTTTTGATATGTTTAATGATTTCAGCTTCTTAGAGGACTATGACTATCCTCCTTCTTCATGCTAGGAATCTTGATGACCCAACAGATTTATAGATCTCCATGCAAACATGAAGTCATTTAACTAAACTTGATTATAAAAATGAAAAATACTTACTTGGAATGTGAAGATAAAATCTTCACCTTGATCAGTTTGATGCTTGTTGAAGAAGATGTATGAGGGCTTCTTCTTGGGTGATCTTTCAAATGAAAAAGCATTTCCTCAATAGCAAAGGTGGCTCCTTTTGAAGAAGATGGTTTGTTGATTCCTCAAATGATCTTCTTCTAGGGAAAGGAAATGATTCTTGCTTTTATAACCTTGAAGATGATGACAATGGTTTTTCTTCTTCAATATGCTTTTGCTACTAGGGTTTCAACTTTCTCCAAGACTATGTGATCTTCATTTTGAAATTCTTTGAAATATCTTATTTTGTAGACATCTTGATGAGGGTCTTGGTGGCCTTTTGATGATGACTGTGGAGACACAAGTTCTTGATGTTGTAGATTGTCTCCTTGCTTGCATAGAAAAAAACCGTTGTTGATGTAGATTGTTGTTGTAGATTGCTAGGGTTTGACCAAGATCAAGGTTTGTTTCTTTAATGCAGATCTTGATGTCCTTAAGCTTTCTTTGATGCCCTACTAGAAACTTGATCCCTGAAATGTCCCTTTTTTGCCCATCCTTTGGTTGTAACCATAGCTTTGATACCATGTTGAAGAATCTAGGGCAATTAGAGTTAATGTGATTCTTCTTAGCTTGATAACTATTTGCAACGTGTTTTTAACTTTTATTCTTATCATAGTCTTCACTTGTTATTATTAGAGTATGTCTTCTTAGTTCATCAAATAACTACCAAAACAAAGAGACAAGAACACAAAATGTTGGCATTTTGTTGGGGCCAAAAACCTCTCCCTCTTGCAGAGGAAAACTCAGACAAAATTCTTCTTATAGAGATTCCAATTGACGAACACCAAGACCATGACCCTTGACCTAGTATGCCACTCCATGACCAAGACATCAATCCTCTTCTTTGTCATTGTTGAGATCATCATCATTGCTAGACCATTGAGATCATCATTACTACACTATTAAGATTTACATTGTTGCTACACCATTGATCCATCTTCTTATAAATCACTGCTACATCTTCTAAACAACACCATCATTACCACCACATAGATCTTCCTTAGAACATTACTGAGATTTTATCTAGAAGGCATGTTGAAATTGAATAATCCTCTTCATCGTAGATACACCAGGATTGGGAAACCAAGACTGTCACTGTGTTTATAATGCATATAAGTCGAGACAACATATGACTGAGATCCTCCTTATAGCATGTATGCAAAGATTGTAGCTTTTGAGGTAGTTGAGATTGTAGTCATTGTAACCGTGAAGAGATTATGGTTAGGAGGTTGTTATAATTCATTGTAATCATCACTGAAGGTAGGATAGGCATCTGAAGTTCTTCATCACACAAGAATTTGAGATTATGTGTCATTGTGTTTGTCCAAGATATGTACTTATTATGTCATCCAAGATTTCAGAGTAATCTGAAGTTTTGTGCTTCCTGTGGTGATTCCAACGGGGTATTTATAATTGCCACATCTCCATAAATAAATTGACATTAGCGTGTGAAACGTTGTGTCTATTTATTGAGCCGACGTGACAGTTATATATATAATATATTATATATATATATATAGTATATAATATATACGAGTCAAACAAACAAATTAAAAAGATTTTTGAAAATAACAAATTAGATTTGTTATATTTTCTTCTTAAAGTTCATTGGTCTAATAGATGTGAATCATCATCATTATAAATAAATAAATTATTATAATATTACTAGTTAATTATATTTAATATTTAGAAATTTAATGTAATTAACATTTTGAAATAAATCAATAAAATAATTAAAAGAAAAAAATCTAATTAAAAAATGAAGAAAATAGATAAAATAATAAATCGTTAAAGGCCAACTAGTTGCTTTCCCCTTTCCCGCCTCTCGTAACATGGGCTGGAGCACTTTAGCATTTAGCAGTTATGAAAAAAGATAAATTAATAACAAAACATACATTAAAGACGTATAAAAATGAAAATGTATACAAATACTAAAAAAAATATAAAAAAAAAAAATTGTTAATAAAAATATTAATTTCAAAAGAGCATGAAGATATATAAATTGATATTTATAAGAGAGTGGCAAAAAAAATTAATGTTTAAAAATTTATTGATAAAAAAAAATATTTCAAAAAAGCTAATGGGGTTATAGATATACAAGAAATTAAATATCATATTTATGAAAAATCAGAATAACAAAATATTTCTACAAATTCCAACTTAAAACCAAATTAATTAATGGGCAGAAAAAGTTGTTCTATGGTTGTGCCTTGTTCCATTAACCATTAGTTATGGACAGCTGGATCCAAATAGAGTAGGTTTCCTTACCTGATTATTTGCCACATGGGCTATAGATCCCAATATAGTGAAGTCTGCTCTCTAATTGTTTACAATGTCAAATTAGGTTTACCACTTTCCATGTAACTATAACGTCAGATTAGACTTAGCACTTTCACTATAACTATAAATTCAGAGGAGTTTTTAGTAATATTTTATTTATTAGTTTGGAAATATTAATGGAGGGGGTTGGAATCGACCAAGCATAGGTCAATTGGATGATTGTTCTAAGTTTCCTTTACTACATCTTCCAAGGGCAATGTACTGGGAGTTGGACTTTGGAGTAGGTGTTCAATCAAATCATCTTCATCGTGTTGTCCTCCTCCCATGGGTGTTTCTAAAGTATAAAGTTGGGCAGAATAAACTTCATATTATTCCTCCTCCTCCGACCATAAAGGTAAATCATGCTCTAGAGATGGCTGAGCAAGAGGGTATAGGACTAACTGCTTGGACATATGCCCAATCTTGATGGTCATATTTCTAGCTTTGCAACTAATGTAAGCATCGGTAGTGGCCAACTAGGGTCTCCCAAGGATGAGAGGGTAACTAGTAAGCTTAGCCTTAGGCTGGAGATCTAGGAAATGTGCAGGGTACTCCCAAGAGTCAATGGAGACCATCACATCCTCCACAATCCCCTCAAGGGTCACTGTGGAGCGGTCTGCAAGTTGCAGAACTATTGTGTTCTTCCTCAATGAACCTTGGAGGTTGAGCTTGAGCATGGTGTCCTTGGTCATCACATTAATGGTAGCCCCAAGATCGATCAAAGTGTGTGAAACAATGGTGCCATTGATATGCACATATACTATAGGGCTTCTAGGGTCCAAATACTTTGGACAGATTACCTACCCCAACATTAAATCGAATAGTTGTCCAACGACATTAATGGTAGGGGCATCCCTTCTTCACCTCCCTCGATGCTTGAAGCACTTCTCATTAATCAAATTATTGTAAATAGGAACATATTTTATTTCCTGGAGAAGTTGAATATTTACACCTATAATTTTCAATTCTCCCAGAAGTTCAATCTCTTTTGGAGTAGGCTGGAGTGGTTGAATTAATCTCTCAGGAAACGGTGGATTCACTTTAAGATTGCTTTCCTCTCTTTCTTCCTCAACCTCCCTACGTGGAGGTGGAGGTTGGTTATCCAGGATAAATCTCCCAAATCTTTGGTTAATCTCCTGGATTTCCATAGCATAAGCTGGATATGATGTCTCTCCACTGTATACCTGCTTAGCCTGTATGTTGTTCGGGTTTAGATTTGGTTGGGCAGGCATCTAGGGTTTCTTGGGTGGAGCAGAGTGTAACAGTTGTGGTTGGGTAGGTGGTGGAGGCAATAAAGCTGGAGCATTGTTGTATTCGGGTCTCCACCCCTGGGGCAGTGCATTCCACTGAAGTTGTGGCAAAGCATATGGTTGAAATAACTAGCTGGCTGGCTGGGAGTGATACTGAGATGCAAAGGACCAAGGAGGGGGTGTAGACCAAAAAGGATGAGAAGCGGGTCCCCATTGGTTTACCAAATGGGGAAGGCACCCTCAACTCTCTCTCTCTTCCCTTTGTCATTTTTGTTTTTAGCCATTGGCTTAGTAGGAATGGGTTCTTCTTATTCTTCTTCCCGTGTAAGCTCTTCAAATATGTCAGCTACGGGTTCCTCCAGTTTGTTGGGTGTGGAGCATGATTATCATCCTAATTTAGAGGTCTTTGTTTCAGCTGGATGTATACACCAGGAAGATTGTAGGGTTGCCTGCAGGTAAAACAGCGTTGCATAATAAATGGGTTTACAAGTTGAAAGAAGAAGATGGAGGTAGAGAAAGGTATAAAGCTAGACTTATGGTGAAAGGGGTTGCACAGAAAAGGATATAGACTTTGATGAAATATTTTCTCCTATTGTTAAAATGACTTCAATCAGAACTATTTTAAGTCTAGTAGTAGCTAAAGATTTGCATCTTTAGCAGTTAGATGTAAAGACAACTTTTCTCCATGGGGATTTGGAGGAAGAGATATATATGTAGCAGCCATAAGGATATAAGGTGAAAGGGAAGGAGAAACTAATGTGTAGGTTGAAGAAGAGCTTGTATGGCTTAAAACAAGCTCCAAGGTAGTGGTATCTAAAATTTGATAGGTTTATGTCTGAACAAGGTTATACTAGATGTCACTGTGATCATTGTGTTTATCTGAAAAAGCAAAATGATGGGAGCTATATTATATTGTTATTGTATGTAGATGGCATGCTTGTTTTAGGGTGTAACATGCAGGAAATAAATGTGCTCAAAAGAAAATTGGAAAATTCATTTGCAATGAAGGATTTGGGAGCTGCAAAACAAATCCTTGGTATGAGAATAACTAAAGACAGGAAAAATCACAAATTAACATTGTCTCAGAATGACTACATACAAAAGGTGTTGAAAAGATTTAATATGCACAATGCAAAACCAGTTAGTACACCTTTTGCTAGCCATTTCAAACTTAGTAAGGGGATGTGCCCAAAGACCCAAGAAGACATGGATTATATGTCTAAAGTTCCATATGCATCAACAGTTGGAAGCTTAATGTATGCAATGGTCTGCACAAGGCCCCATATTGCACATGGAGTGGGAGTTGTAAGTAGGTAAATGAACAATCCAAGAAAAGAACATTGGATGGTAGTGAAATGGATTCTCAGATATTTGAGAGGTACCACAAATCAAGCATTATGCTTTGGTGGTTCAAACATTATTTTACAGGGATATGTTGATGCAGATATGGCAGGTGACAAAGATAACAGGAGGACCACTACAGGATATGTATTTACTGTAGGTGGAACAACTGTCAGTTGGGTTTCAAAAATCCAAAGTGTTGTTGCACTTTCAACAACAGAAGCAGAGTATGTCGCTGCTACAGAGGCTAGTAAAGAAATGATTTGGTTACAAAGGTTTATGGATGAATTGGGTAAGAAGCATGATATGGGCACATTATACAGTGATATCCAAGGTGATATTCATCTTGCAAAGAACTCAACATTTCATTCCAGGACTAAACATATACATCTCAAGTACCATTTCATACGATCGATGTTGGAAGATGGAGATTTGAAGCTGGAAATGATACGCACTAGCCAGAATCCTGCAGATATGCTAACAAAAGTTGTAACCAGGGAGAAACTAAGAATATGCTCAGTTTCAATTGGTCTTCAAGGATGACGATGAAGACGAAAAACAACCAGGTCCAAAGAGGAGCTATTGTCCAGCAAATGAAGTAGTGGTGGAGTTGCCACGATCATTCGCCAAGTGGGAGATTGTTGGGTATGGAGCATGATTATCATCCTAATTTAAAGGTCTTTGTTTCAACCGGATGTATACCCTAGGAAGATTGTACACCCCTCCATGTGGGGGGGGTGTGAGGTGGGGACTTGTCCCCCCCGCGAGGGTTGGGGGGCAGCACCCCCGAAGCTAAAAACAGATGTAAACTTGCCTTGTAAAAGTATAGTAATTTCTAGTCAATCTAGGCTGTTCATTAGGCAGATGATCTGGCAGTAGAATTCATGTTTAGTTTAGAGGTTTTTGCCCTAGAAGGCAACCCCTCTCTCTTTATGAGGGTATTGTATTGAGGCTGTGGAATATATGTGTATTCTCAGAGCGAGAAATAGAGAGGCGAGACTGTGAGAGAAAACAAATGATATTACAGTGGATCTGTTGTAGGTTGTGTCTCTTCATTTTTCTCAATAATAGAAAGGAAGGACTGGATGCTCGGGGTGGACGTGGCCCAAACTGGGTGAACCATGTATATTTGTGTCTCTCTGGTTTTATGTGCTTGCGTTTTTCCGCATATTATATGTCTTGCATTTCTCTTTCATATATAATATTTTTCTAACACAGTTCGCAGGCACCGAAGAAGAGGGAAGGTTGGTTGTTTGATGCAGTGGGGGTATTTGGCAAAAATTTCCCTAAGTTATCCCTATTCCTACAAGGCATGAAAGGAAATGTTTTTGGGTTGGTTTTGTGTTTTGTTTCAAACTTGGAAAGTACTTTGCAGAATATAAATTGTTGATTAAATGAAAACTATTGACTGAGTGAAAAACTACTTGCTGAATTGAAATCTTGCTTGCAAAAATGGAAAGGAAAGCAAAAAATGTAGAATGAAAAAGGAAGCAACTAAATTACTTTTGTAGAAATAAACTAATGGAAGAATATTACAAACAAGAAATAGAAGAAAGAAGCAGTATTCACATATTACTTAGACACCTCCATGGCAATGGCGCCAAAAAGTGATGAGCACCAATATTGCAGCAAGAATGTTGCAACTCCTAGGCTACCAGATTTACTTTGTCAACCCGGGGTTCGTACAAACTTGGAGGTGTCAGTGCTTTATACACAAGTAAAAGTGATGGTTTTGCCTTTTGTCACAGTTCAGCTGGCGAGAGACCATTGGGGTTTTCAATCCAAACTTCTACGGAATCATAAGAATCTTGGTTTCTTGATGGAAGAAAGGGAAAATTGCTCTAAGGGAGAGCAACTCTACTGCAATAATGAAAAAGACCGAAATTGAATGCTAAATCACACCATTTATTAATTAACTACCAAGAAACTATGCTTTGTAATAATTCTAAATTAACATGAACCAAATGCTACTATCTAAGCATGGAAGTAAGAAGAATCAATCATCACTATTGTGCAAGTAAAGGCACTGAAATAAATCTAGTTTTATCTTTTTGTCTTTTCATGCAAAATTAAGTACGCAAACTAATTTCTTTTGGTGATGTGGCAGGTGGATTAAGGATGTTGGAGGATGAATGGAAAGGTTAGGAGATGGTTGGATGGTGTGGTAGACCCTTGGGAGGCTTTTGGTGACTTCCTAGAGGTTTTCCCTCAATTCAGCCTCAAAAAAGGCTATTTCAGGAAACCTACATGATGTGCTAGAAACCTATAGGATTCCATGTAAACCTATAGGATATAGCCAAGAGAGAAATGGAAGGTGTTGGAGGTGATGGAAGGCTTAGGGAAGGTGGTAGATGGGTGGAATGAAGTGAGGAAAGGTCTAGGATCACTTAGAAGTCAACAACAAAATTAGAGGATGGTTGGATTTTCTCAATGTGCTTGGAAGAATTTCTATGAAAATTGATGAAAACTAGTGAAGGAAATGCTGAAAACAAGGAATGACTATGGTGGCTGGAGTGGAAGGTGGTTACTGGCTATGAAGTCTTTGTCTCCTCCTGAAGTACCTCGTGTGCATAAAACATGTATAATTCCCAAAAAGCTATTTAAACAAGAAGCATTCTCATAAGCTAGAAAAGCAGAATTAATGAACTAACTACCTACATTATGCATGAGGAAAGTTGATGAAAGGAGTGAAAACATGGATGAGATCTACTGCAACAGTGAAGATAGAAGAGATGGCAATGAAATCTTACTTTGAAAAACTGACCAAATGCTAACTTAAATACAGTAACCTCTAAAGCTTATGCAAGAAAATTACAGAAATCATGTGTTTTTGGGGCTACATAAGGGTCCCTTCCTCAAATCATGATCCCAAAGGGAGGAAATCAGGCCAGGACACCCACTGAGAACCTTGTGGTACTCCTTCTATACCTGCTGACCTGCTACTAAAGTAAGGCACAAATGAAAGCAAACTAATAAACAAGCAATCCAATCTACACTACTTGCAATGAAAACATATCTAAAAGCAAATTAACAATGAAGTTATGAGACTAATCTAAACATACAAATACAAGAAAGAGGGGCCTTGGCTTCTAGGGTTGGGCCCTAACCCAAGAGCTTCAACCCTAAAAGTTAACTCAGTGTTGGCTCGAAACAAAACTCATTCTTATTACCAAAACATAAAATTACATAAATAAAACTTTTACAAGTCTGGAGCTCAAAAATAGCTTAGATTTTTACAATAAGAATTTGAATCCTAAGGAGGCTCTAGTCCTCTCTACTTATACAACAGAAGTCCCCAACAACTTCCTTAAAATTAGCAAGGCATGGCTCTTGAACTCGAGATAAACTATCTCTTTGTCTCTCACTTGCTCGGTTGCCTTCTAATCCTTATGGCTTAGCTGCTTGCACTCTGAGCTGGTGTGGAGGAATATTCAAATGGGGGAGAAGTAAATGAGGAGGATTTACCTCCTACAATCCCTCTCCCTTGTCCCATTCGAGTTTTAACCTTAGTATTGGCCAAAATTCCTTGATTTTCTCCTTCAATCCTGCATTCATTGCTTATTAGTGCAGTAGGCATCATATCCAACTCTAACTCATCTAATAAACAAAGTATAATAAAAAACATGTAACAAGTTGTGAGAAAAGTTGGTTTGACTAAGCTAGGAGGTGATTAAGGCCCATATAATTACCCAATGATGAGGCTCATCAATATTCAATCCACTTATCTGCTCCATGTCATCACGTCATCATCTCATGGATTCCATAAGTTGGAGTTCTTGTTGAAACACTTTCTCCCTCTCTAGATTATTGAATCCTACAATGAGGATTCCATTAGAGAATTTTGAGGATCTATTATATCTCCAACTGACAAATGTTTCCTTTTTGACTTGATGTATAATGAGCCTTGTCCTAGATGACTTCTTCCTTTCCTTCAATGCCCACTAAGGTTTTTAAGAGTTATATCCTTCATGTTTTGTCTATCATGGACTTTGTCCTTCATGATTTCCATGGAGATGTCAAGAGTTCTCGTTTCCAATGCTTCCATGATGCCACGATGCATCTTATCATCATTTTCATATATTATAGCATAAATTTATGATAGGACCCTTTTGTGAGGGATACTATCGCAATCATAGAGATATGTTACTCCCTCTTTCCTTGGCCCTTTTATTCAGCTTCCTCCATATATTCAGTGATATGATCTTCCATTATTTTAGTTATACCTATTTTGCCTTCTTTGTGTACCAAACTTCCATTTCCTTTCTGCACATGATTTATTACTTTACCCTTCAATACTTTTGCCATCAACCTATCTTTCTCTATTTAGCATAGAGACCATAAATTGCCAAATGAGGTAATCTTCTCATCTCATGGACATTTGTTATCTTGATTGTCTGTTAATGCATTTTGGTTATCTTCCTTTCTAGGTCTTGTAGATGGAAGATATCGTACATCCTTTGATACCCTTTACTTTCATGTATATTAGATTTCATGTGACCTTTTTCAATGCATGTTTAGAGAATGAGTTTATCATCTACATCACTTTGATGTCTCAAATTTTGTTATATGGGGGTATCTTTCATAAGAATCCCTTTCCATAAATTCAAAGGAGACCTTTGATATGTTTAATGACTTCATATTCTTAGAGGACTATGACTATCATCCTTATTCATGCAAGTAATCTTGAAAACCCGACCGATTTATAGATCTTGCAAACATGAAGTCAATTAACTAAGATTGATTATAAAAATGAAAAATACTTACCTGGCATGTGAAGATAAAATCTTCACCATGATCACTTTGATGCTTGATGAAGAAGATGTATGAGGGCTTCTTCTTGGGTGACCTTCTTTCAAATGAGAAAGCATTTCCTCAATAGAAAAGGTAGCTCCTTTTGAAGAGGATGGTTTTTTGATTTCTCGGATGATCTTCTTCTAGGGAAAGGAAATGATTCTTGCTTTTATAACCTTGAAGATGATGACAATGGTTTTTCTTCTTCAATATGCTTTTCCTTCTTTTGTAGATCAGGATTCCTGCTAGGGTTTCAACTTTCTACAAGTCGATGTGATCTTCATTTTGAAATTATTTGAAATATCTTATTTTGTAGACATCTTGATGAGGGTCTTGGTGGCCTTTTGATGATGACCATGGAGACACAAGCTCTTGATGTTGCAGATTGTCTCCTTGATTGCAAAGAAAAAAAACCTTGTTGATGTAGATTGTTGTTGTAGATTGCTAGGGTTTGACCAAGATCAAGGTTTGTTTCTTTAATGCAGATCTTGATGTCCTTCAGCTTGCTTTGATTCCCTACTAGAAACTGATCCTTGAAATGTCTCTTTTCTTCCCTTCCTTTGACTGTAACCATAGATCTGATACCATGTTGAAGAATCTAGGGCAATCGAGTTAATGTGATTCTTCTTAGCTTGATAACTATTTGCGAGGAGTTTTCAAATTTTTTTCTTATCATAGCCTTCACTTCTTATTATTAGAATATGTCTTCTTAGTTCATCAAATAACTACCAAAACAAAGAGGCATGAACACAAAATGTTGGCATTTTCTCAAGGCCAAAACCTCTCCCTCTTAGAGAGGAAAGCTCGCACAAAATTCTTCTTATAGAGATTCCAATTGACGAACACCAAGACCATGACCCTTGACCTACTATGCCACTCCAAGACCAAGACATCAATCCTCTTCTTTGTCACTATTGAGATCATCATCATTGCTACACTATTGAGATCATCATTACTACACTATTGAGATTTACATTGTTGCACCATCATTGTTGCACCTACATGAAGGACTTTGTCATAACGACGAGATCATTGTTGCCACACCATTGATCCATATTCTTATAGATCGTCGTTGCATCTTCTGAATAACACCATCATTACCACCACATAGATCTTCCTTAGAACATTACCGAGATTGTATCTAGAAGGTATGTTGAAATTGAATAATCCTCTTCATCATAGATATACTAGGACTAGGAGACCAAAATTGTGACTGTGTTTATAATGCATATAAGCCAAGACAACGTATCACTGAGATCCTCCTTATATCATGTATGTGAAGACTGTAACTTTCAAGGTAGATTAGACTATAGCCACTGAAACCGTGAAGCGATTGTCATCATGAGGCTATTGTAATTCATTGTAATCATCACCAAAGGACGGAGAGGCATCTGAGGTTCTTCATCACACAAGAATTTGAGATTATGTGTCACCATGTTTGCCCAAGATTTGTACTTATTATGTCATCCAAGATTTTAGAGTAATCCAGAGTTTTGTGCTTCTCGTGGTGACCCCAATGGGGTATTCATAATTGTCACGTCTCCATAAACAAGTTGACATTACAGTGTGAAACGTTGTGTCTATTTATTGAGCTGACATGACAATTATATATATGTATATTTTGAGGTCGACAACAAATTAATATTATTTTTAAGAATTGCAATTAGATTGTTTTATTGTTAAGGTTCATTGGTCGTAGTGGACGTTAATCATCATCATCATCATCATTTATAAATAATTAATAAGTAGTTAATATTTAATAACCAATTATAATAATTAATAGGTATTAATAATTAACTAATTATTAATTAAGTATTTTATTTAATATTAATTATTAATAGTTAACTATATTTAATATTTAAATAAGTATTAAGTAATTATTTTAATAAATTAATATTCTATTATAAAAAATAATTATTTATAGAACACCATGGATGGAAAGGATCTGTCATCTCTATGAGAATAGGAACATCAAGGATGAAAACCACTTCCTCTTAGAGTGCCCCATGTACAACCACATTAGATCTTAGTTCCATAATCTTTGTGGCAATACTGACCTTCCTAGCCTTTTACAATGTCAAAATTATAGTGAGCTCGGGAGGCTTCTCTGCAAGTTTTTTGAGCATAGGAATAAAATCTTAAATTTGGTCTCACTCGAGGTTAACCATCATCATCATCATCATCATCAAATAATTAATTATAATAGTTAATAGTTAATTATATTTAATATTAGAAATGTTGTAATGTAAAGTTTAACATTTTGACTAAGTCAATAAACATAAAAATAAAAATTAATAAAATATAATTAAAATAATAATAAAAAATAATGTAATATATTAATAAACATTAATAAAATTGTTAATTGGTGAAAACTAGTTGTTTTCCTCCTTTCCCATATCCTCCTAACAATGGTGCATGTGAGCATCTTTAGCATTTTAATATTTAATGAGGAAAGGCTAAGTTAAAATATAACATAAAAACCATTAAGTTATAAATAATTCCCAAAAAAAAAAAAAAAAAAAAAAAAATAAATTTTTTTTTTATTATATATACTTATATATATCTATAGTCTATTATATAAATATATATATATATATATATATATAATATAATATATATATATATATATAAAAGTTGAATATTCAAATGCAAGCATACACTCAATGAAATATCATTGAAATATAACTCGATATCCATTTTTCGTTAATAATGGCGATGAAAGTTAAAACAATAGATTTGCAAGTCGGGTTAGATGCCACGATGCATCTTATCATCGTTGTCATATCTTATAGCAAAAATTTATGATAGGACCCTTTCGTGAGGGATATTATCCCAATCATAGAGATATGTTACTCCATCTTTCCTTGGCCCTTTTATTCAGCTTCCTCCATATATTCGGTGATATGATCTTCCATTATTTTAGCTATACCTATTCTACCTTGTTTGAGTACCAAACTTCCCTTTCCTTTCTGCACATGATTTAGTCCTTTACCCTTCAATACTTTTGCCATCAACTTGTCTTTCTCTATTTAGCATAAAGACCATAAGTTGTCAAATGAGGTAACCTTCTCATCTCATCGACATTTGTTATCTTGATGATCTATTAGTGCATTATGCTTATGTTCCTTTCTAGGTCTTGTAGATGGAAGATATCCTACATCCTTTGATACCCTTTACTTTCATGTAGATCAGATTTCATGTGACCTTTTTCAATGCATCTTTAGAGAATGAGTTGATCATCTACATCACTTTCATGTCTCAAATATTTCTATATGGGGGGATCTTTCATAAGCATCCCTTTCCATAAATTCAAAGGAGACCTTTTGATATGTTTAATGATTTCAGCTTCTTAGAGGACTATGACTATCCTCCTTATGGTTAGGAGGCTGTTGTAATTCATTGCAATCATCACCGAAGGTAGGAGAGGCATCTGAAGTCCTTCATCACACAAGAATTTGAGATTATGTGTCACTTTGTTTGTCCAAGATCTGTACTTATTATGTCATCCAAGGTTTCAGAGTAATCTGAAGTTCTGTGCTTCTTGTGGTGACTCCAACGAGGTATTTATAATTGTCACGTCTCCATAAATAAGTTGGCATTACAGTGTGAAACGTTGTGTCTATTAATTGAGCTGATGTGACAATTATCTATTGAATTGAGGCCTCTGCGATCCATATAAGGTTTACGAGAGATTTTTCGGAGTAAATCACAAGATCTATCATTTGTCGACGCGTTTCGAACCAACTAGTGTGGTTCATCGTCAGGACAAGTTGAAGAATCAGAGCGAGCTTTGCATGTTAAAAAGATTGAGTAGAGCCTCCAACGGCTAAATAGATCAACGACTAAATTTGACTAGAGACGAGGGTCAAAAAATCAATTATTAATAATTAGAAGGAAGATAATTAAAATAAGGGACCTTACCTCTAAATAAATAAATTATATGTATAAATTAATTAAATTTAATTGGATGTTAATTTAATAGTTAGTTAGAAAAATTAATTATAATAATAATAAGGCAACTAACTATTTATAGAGTTATAACTAACTAATAAGATTATATGTATATATAAAGAATTATAAAATAGGATGTTAAGCTTACTTTAAAAAATAAAAATAAAATAAAATAAACAAAAATAAATAAATAAATAAATACAAATAAAATAAATAAATAAA